>VZUI01026122.1:0-55628 GCA_013401135.1 Cettia cetti | reverse complement strand
GAGCCCGTGCCCGGCGGCGGCGGCGGCAGCGAGGAGCCCGGCGGGCACCTCCCCGCGGGCTTCGCCCCCTTCTTCCCCGAGTGCCCGCTGCCCCCGCCGCAGCCGCCCTACGACTACGGCGGCGGGTACCACCGCGGGGGCTACGCCGGGCTGTAGGGCGGCCGGGGCTCGGGGTCCGCCGGGGCGGCGAGCGCAGCCCGGAGCCCCCGCGGGGACGGGCGGACGCTGGGGCAGCGCGGAGGCCGCACGGGGCTCCGCGCACCCCGCTGCATTCGAGAGCCCCGCTCCCGAAACTGCGGCCACGGCCCCCGCAGGATTCACCCTTGTGCACTGCCAGTCTCCTCCTCCTGCGGTCTGGGCGACGCTGCAAATAAAATGTGAAACTTGGGGTTTCTTCAGGTGTTTTTGTAGCGGCCGGTGCCCCCCTTTCATCCTCCCTCCTTAGGGGCCAGGGCTTGGCTGGCTGTAGGCAGACGCGTTGCTGCACCCGTAGGCGACGTGGGATCAGGGCCTGAGCTTCTCAGAGGCCCGCGGGCATCACTCGTCAATGATTTCAGTCTAAATCTAAAGCCCGTGTCAACACTTGAGGTGCGTTTAACTTTTTTCCCAGGCTCACGTTTGTCACAAGTGCTGGCAGGTGTTCAGCTGAGGACACAAAGGCAAGAAAGTGAAGCAAAATTAAAAATGCTGCTACCAAAACTCAGTGTCCTGAAATTTTATCAGCATCTTGCAGGATCTTGCAAAACGGCAATTTACAGCGATTCATAAGTTAATTGATGGTGTAAGTTCGGGACAAAAATGTACTGTAGCCACTGCGGCCATGTGATTCCTACAGACTGTTGGATTTCTTCCAGGAATGTGTCAAAGCTCAGAAAGCAATGCGGCTCCGTCTCATTGTGTACAGGAGATTATTTGATAATCATTTAAGTTATGTAAAAGAGTCTATGATAGGTCCTATAAAAATAAAGCTACACAATAGATCCGAGCTGTGTGGTTGTTACTGCTGTTGAGACGCGGCGGCGCTCAGGGGGCTTTCACCGTGCCTCCATCCTCTGTAATGGTTTCTTGGCAGGAGTAAAGACAGGCAGAAGGTTTTGTCTTTTCTAAATCGTTTGAAATGCTGTATTTTATCCACAGCGGCCCGTGCTTGTTTAGCCTTCATTTGTACAGTCTGCTTCTGTTACTTTGTAGAAAGAAAGGAGCGATAATACGCTCAGAAGTCAAGGGATGAAAATTGTTACAGTTATGAAAACAGATCAAAATACTCGGAGGTTTCCTATTGAGATGCAAGTTTTCAAAGGCAATCCCTCAGTCTGGCTCCCTGCCAGCCCTAAGTGGATTGTTTGTTTTTTAAACGGGATCCACATAGGGATCAGCCTGGGGTTTTACCCTCGGTAGTGACAAATCTTTGTGCCTTCTGTGTTTAAAAGATAATGTGAAAGATAAAACAATTTTTTTTTTTTCATTCTTCAACACAGATTTAACTTCTCAGAGATTTGGGGTCAGCAAAGTGTGAAGAGGTGCAAGAAAATATTTTGGAAATAAAATAATTTGTTTTGGCAAATGTTTTAATTTTACTTTGAAAAGCAGGAGCTGCAACTACTGCTGCCTCTTTCCTCCCCACAAGCTGCCCAAGGTCTCCACAAGCTGTACAGGAAGGAACTGCCATGGATGAATGTCCACAACACTCCAGCATCTGATAGCTGAGTGCTGTTGAGGAAATGCACTTTTCAAGATTTTGCAGCAGTTTATTTTGCAGCAGTTTATTTCATAGCTTCTTGAGAGCATGTATGAGGATCAATGGGCAGCCTGTCCAGCCAAGGTAGCTACAAATTAAGTTAATCCTGCCCTGCTGCCGGTTTGATGATGGGACAATGTTCTGCTCCGTAAGATCTGTCCTGCCTTCTTCACTTTGGCAGGCATCCCAATTTGCATTAGTGAGCTGCACACTGCCAGCTCCCAGCAGAGCTTGCATTTGAGGCACCTGGGCAGACTGGGGGGGTTATTTCAGGTGGAGATGTGCTGTATTACTTTTTTGTTTGTTTAGCTTCTACTTCAAGCATGTGAATTTGCAGCACATCTTGGCAGCTGCTCAGAATATTTCATTATGATGATACTGTGCTAATAATCTCAGTGCCCACTTTCCTCCCTTGAGCTGTGCACCTAAGATTTGTGTTTTCAGCAGGCCAGGCAAATGATGGGGGAGCTGATAATGTAGTGGCCCCTGCTAAGGAACAACCCCACCTTTTTGAGGATTTATTTATCTCACAAGATCAGTAGCAAATGGGCATTAACTGAGGATCTAATCCTGAAGACTTTATAGCCTTTTCTGTCAGCTATCTCACAGGTGTCCGTGAGATTTCGCTCAGAAAAAGTCGAGAGGTTTTTAGGAATTGCTTCTGGGATAGACATTGCAAACCTGAATAATCTGATTGCCCACAGACCTCAACTTCTTATTCCAAGCAGCCCTCAAGAGCCTCAAATCTGACCAGCTGGTGGTTTTTACTCATTTGGTGCCTTGCTGCCTTGTAGATGGTGACCTGTGGCGCTCAGAAGCTGAGCATCAATCAGCCTTCTGGGGTTAGACCTTGTCTAAAACCAGTGGGACAAGAAGCTCTGGGTGCCAGCAGAGCTGGGCTGATTCAAGGCTGGGGTGGCAGCCCATTCCCAGTGCTTCCAGGTTGGGGGGGTTCTTTGTGGGCTTGCAAGAATTTTGGATCAGGCTCTGGGAATCAGGCTGACTGAGGAGCAGCTGCAGAAGTCTCTTCAGCTTAGCATCCATTCTGCTGTCATTCCTTAAGGGGATGTTCAGATTATAGGAGGTTGCACTGAAAGAAAAAAAATGAAATCTAGAAATCAGTGTTCTTCAAAGTATGGCTACATTGCTGCTAGAGGATGTATTTGTATTTGAGGAGGACCTGGCATGGGAAGTCTGATAAGCCTGGAAAGGAGCTAACAACAGCTTTTCCCACAACACAGACAAAGAACTTCTGTGTAACTCCTGAGGAGCGCTGGAGCCCCTCTCCATGCTGTGGAGGCGGTGAGGGCACCTGAACAGCCCAGGGGTTGCCATCTACTGAGGCTGCATCTTTGATCTCCTTTGTGCATGTGTGGGCTCTTTTTGTTGTGTTGTTTCCCCCAGTTTGAATAGTGCAGGCACTGAAAACATCACCTAACAGTCTCACTCAGAAACACTCTGGGAAAATAGTTTTCTCCTCTGAACCACTGAAGATCATCATCTTAAGCATCTGCAGGAATGAAACCTTTTTGTAATTGAGCAAGATATTTTGGGGTTTTTTATGCACTTTTATAAGGAGTCTGTCCCTAAGGACTAAAGCTGATTCTTTTTTAGCTTTTCTGTCTTAGAAGAAGTGTGTCCCTTTGAAAGGAAATAGGTTCTGCTTGGTTGGATCAAGGTCAGGCTACCAAACTATTTCATTTTACAAAGCCTGCACTGAGTTCCTCAGATACACTAAACTCCATTTTATTGCTGATGTATTTTACACATATTGCCTGATGTTACTGGTGACTTTGATGGGAAAGCATACACGTGTGGACAGTTTTCATATATAGTCAAAGATGATAAAGGGGGATGACAAGAACCTTTGCTTCTCATTTTAAATTAGGGAATCTTAACCTTTTCTTAATGGTGATTTACAGACAAATAAGTAAGGGTTCACCATGGATAATTACTACTGTGCCTCAGTATTTTGTGACTTAAATGGTCTGGGTCTATTCCAAAGCCACTTTCAGAAAGCAGAAAGGTTTTTCTTTTTTTTTAAAGTGTTTTGAAACAGGCTCATTAACTATTTCATGGCCTGAGCTTGGGAATGCTGTGGTACAGCCTGGCCAATGATGATGAGTCATCTTCATTGAGCTTACATAGTTGATCAAAGTGTTAGTGAAAAAGATAGAGAAGTTTCTTGTAAACTATTTTTGTTTTCTGACTTCTAAATAAACTGCTTTTGGCAACAGTACAAAAACAGAAGGTCATTCTGCACTTCTTGGCGACAGGAGGAAAAAGTTTGTGGAGCAATTCTGTAGAGATGTGCAAGAAATTCAGATGAGACTGTGAGAGTTCAAGCCTACAAGCCTGACTATATGAAGTGAGAGTTGGGAATGCTTTTAGGATGGCTCTGTGTCAGCCAAAGAGGCTGGTGAACACTTCCTTAAAATCCAATGATGTTTGTAATGCATCTACATAAACAGCCAAAAATAGAGTGTATTATAATGAGCACCCTCTCCCCAGTTCTGTGTGGGTGAAGATTGGCAGGAGATTGCTGAAAAGATGATGCTATGAATGATGAGGGTGTTTTATAATATTTTTCAATACCTCACTGTAACCCTGATATCCCATCCCGTGTTGACAACTACTTCACCAGCCTGCAGGTTTTTAGGCTTTTATGCTTTTTGGACCCCCTTCATATGAAGTGTAAATGTACTGTCAAAGCCTTATCTTTAGGGTTGTTATGATTGTAATTCACAGACCTATGGTTGTCGAGAGATCACAGACTCAATGTCACTGCAGTGCTGTCAGTGGAATGTATTTTTAATTGCTTGAATTGGCCAGTGTGGGATTTGAGGAACAGGCAGATTTCCCAAATGATCCTTCATCTTTTCTTCTCTGAAATGGGGCAATCACATCTTATATACAATCTGTGTCACTCTCCCCTAGGCAGCTAAAACTGCACCATTTACCCTGTGTTCCCTTCAGGTATTCCCCAACAACACTGGGCATATAAGATGTGGACTGGTCTGTACTGAGGGAGGGAGGAGAGGATTCAGGGTTTGTAGAAATGGATTCTGGTGTGCCTGTTAGTACATGTTTTGTGTGCTAGGGTGTCTCCTCATGGGCATTTTAGACTGCTTCAGCCTTAGCAGCTGATTGTAATTCTTTCAGTGGGCTCTGCTGAACAAATTCTGGCAGATCCTGCTGTGCCAGATGAAGAGGTGACTGTCTCCATTTTCTGCCCTCTTTGCCGTAGGTGCCATCCCTTAGCTACGTGCTGAGGGGAACTGTCCCTGTGCCTCCATTACTGCAGCCTGTGATCAGCGCCCAAGTGCATCCTCAAGGAGGGTTTGGAGTGGAGTGGGGGCAGTTTGTCTTAGCCAGGAATGGCTGGAGCTCAGCTCAGCCATTTCAGCCACAGCTAAGTGGAGCAAATCTGCTGTCAGACTGGGAGTGAGTTAAACCTAAAACACTGGGTGACAAATCACTTCACTGGTAGCTGTAGATGTGGAATACAAACTGCTCTCTCTTGGAGAAGCTGGGAATAATTGTTACTAATTTTATTTTTGTTCAGATTAATAAAAGATAGAGACCCTCTATACCTCCACAGTGGTGATAGCTCAGTGAATGATTTTTAATTTTATGTTGCCACAATACCCTTCAAACAGAAGAATCCAGCCTGAGAAGCTGCTGGACCAAGGATGGTGTCACAGGAGAGGTGGTGGCCCGGATTTTGTCCCTTTTTTTTTAACTGCAGGATGTGATACAGGCTCTTCTGTACCACAGGGTAAAGGAGAGGTTTATAGGGACTGATCCCCATGACTCATTTCAATGATGTAGCAGACATGACCCTTTCTATCTTCCATACCCCATAGTGAAGAGTTCATGCTTGTGCTTGACCTTGTGCCGAGTGTGCTCAGAACTCTGCTCTGGGTTCAGGTGGACACAACACTCCAGGGTGGCATTGAGGGTGTCCTGGACCTTCCCTTAGCATGGCATTCTTATTTCCTTCTCTTCCCCCCTCTCTTTGATGTGTTCAGCTCCCAAGCTCACCGTAATGTTTCTTTGGGTATGGAGGCTGAGCACCCTGCAAGGCGATGGAGGTTCATAGTCAGCCTGTGAGAGCTCTGGACACCTGAGTGATTTTCCAGACCAATCTGCAGGAGTTAAAGATTAAATAACATTTAGTACTCTGACAGCTGACTCTATGAATAGAGCCTGGGTGACTATGAGTTGAGCTGAACTCTGGCAGATCTTGTTTCAATAATACCAGCAGTGTTACAGTTCTGTGATCAAATCCCCTCTCATGCCAGCAGTTTCTTCCCTGCCAGTGGTTTGTCAGCTTGATTTGTTAAGTCTGGAGTAAACAGCTCTGTTATTCTCAAGATACAGAAGGCAGAGATCAGAGGGGTAAAATTGGATATGAAGTTTAAATGAGGAGAAATTCCATCCTTTTACCACCATTTTTCATCAGTGGATAACTAATAAGGAATTTTTTGCATAGAAACACCTCACAGTAGAACTGGGCTTTGAATAACAGCTATAATTGCTTCTGTGCACTCCAATAATTGCATATAAATCAATTACCACCATTTTAGGTATTTGAACAGCTCGCTCCATGAAGAAAAACCTTTCTTTCCTGTTTAATAGCCAGACCTTTATCTTCTTTGTTTATTCACATATCTGGGACAACTGATTCAAGCTCAGTCATTAATTAGTGATTTTATAAAGATTTTCCTTTCAGGATGGAAAGGTCATCACACCCTTGAAGTGCCAGCAAAACAAATGTCTCCTATTTGCACATGAAGTCAGGGCTTGTGAGGAAGGAGCCTCAGAACATGACTTAAAGGGTAGAGGCTTAATTTGGGCTTATAAGAACACACCTGACATTCCTAATACACGTGATGGCCAGAGACCCTGATTTTTTCCTAAAGTATGTGATCAATACTTTTTATGGCTTAGATGACCCTTAACACCTAGAGCCAGCTGACAGAGCACCAGGCACAGGGGTGAAGTAAAAAGTCAGGCCAGAGGAGGATGGCCCTGACTTCAATATAATTTATTTTTATTGTATTATCCAGAGCCCCTTGGGTTGTCGGAGCCACACACTGGTTCCTGGATGCTCCTGGAGATAAGCCAGTGATACAGGCTATGGCAACTCCAAGCAATGTGCTGTCTTGGCCAATAGATGGGCCCTGCCAGGGGAGGAAATACATGTTTTACTACAGGACAAATGCTACCTGGCTAATCCAGACCAACTGGAATTATAAGTAAGATGAAATTTTCTTTAATAAAAGGAGAGACATGAGTGATGAGGCAAAGAGAAGTGGAGGTTTTTCAGGTATGAAAAAGTGAAGGTCATTCAGATATCAGGAAATTGCCAGGTTTAGCATCATGTTTGTATGACACAATAATCCTTTCTGAGCTTGAAAATATTGCCACATTATTACCTGTAGTGATATACTTTTCTTGTGTTTATGCTAGTTATATCACTGGTTTCAAACTACCTCATTTTTCAAAGGAAGGAAAAAAACCAATTTAAGAATAGAGACTTTTCCTGCTGCTGAGAGAAAAACTGGGAACAGAGAAATCCAAAAAGAGCTGCTAGAAATATCCTTGCTTTAAATTAGGAAAAAACCCACAGCAGCTAAAAGTCCCACATTATTCAAACTTGAGTTTTTCCTACGCCCATTTAGTCTCTCTTACTAGAGAGTTCCTTGTAGGGCAGACACCCAGCAACTCCAACTCCAGTCGGTGTTTCCTCTGTGGGAGACTTTTCTTGTACAAGACTGGACAAGGAAAGAATATTCCTTGCCCCTGGACCCTCTCTTCTGGGGAAAAGCTGTGCATGGAAGTCCTCTGCAGCCCTCAAGTGGTTCCCTTTGAATCCTACACGGTGGGAACTCAGGGCCACGGGCTTTGGCAGGAAACTCCCACGGCAGGCATAGCCTTGCTCCCATAAAAGGCTCCCACCCAACCTGCTGTTCTCCCCCGTGCCCCACCTTCCCTTCACCCCCACCAGCACAGGGAGTGTGTGATGGAAGAGCTGCCAGCCATCCCTCTGTTCTTTCCCTGTTATAGTCAGGGGAACCCAACCTGCTGGGATAATATTCAGTGAGGTGTGACAATGTCACAAGGCTGAGGGAGGCCTTCCTGGAACTCTGGGACACAGAGAGACTCCCGGGGAGCCCTTGGCTGGTGGCAGTGCTTCCTTAGCAGTGCCCATCAGGAGCTGCACCAATGTGATGGCTGTATGTGGTTTTGTGGATCTCCTGGTCTGGCTTGGCTGTTCCCTATGTGTCCCTGGACTCTTGTTCTCTTGAAGGGCCACCTGAATTGAGGAGGGGGGGGGTCTGTTGTCCCCACGGGGCTGAGGGAGGTTTTGGGGTGTGTTTCCATGGGACGTGACAGATAACAGTGCCAGGCTGTGTGATCCATGTACCAGTTTGTGTTCATTGAGACTCCCCAATATCAGGGACTTCAGAAGCGGATAGGAGTAGTGCTTCCCAAGTGTGCAACTCTCTCAGGGCAATGCACACATTCCCATTACATCCAGAGAGCCACAGGCAAAGCGTGGCTGTCATGTGTGAGGGATGGTCACGTGGATTCTGGCTTCTTACAGGCACTTCCAGGAGCAATGGGATTCTGTGCTTCTGGGGTGGCCCAGGTAGCTTATCCCAAGGCAGCTGAGAGCAGGCAGTATGTTAAGCCATCAGCAATCAGCAGTGCTGACTGACTGGGATGGGCTGCAGCCAGTCTGTCTCTCTCCTTGGAGTACCCACGGCCCACCCTGGACTCCATTTTATTCCCTGCTGACATGCTCCCCTAGACAAAAATCAGTGGCAAGTAAAAAACTACTTGGACTCATTTACTTTTATCATTCTGCAAGCCTGGAGGCGCGTTATATCAGCAATGACATGGACCACAGGAACTGATAACAAAAAGGAGAGAACAGTTCTCATAAAACATTATACATTTTGTGTTTGCATGGCTGCAGGGGGCCACCTGTAATCATCAAAAACAAATGAATCATAGTCAGAGCTGTATATGTGCTGTTTCACAAAGGTTTCCTTGTCTGCTGGCTCGGGGTACCAAGAAGCAAGGCCATGCTTGTAGGCCCAGTCAACAACCTGCAAAAAAGCAAAATGAGCTGCTGAAACCATGCTGGCATGTCATGAAGTTGAAACCAACTGCAGTTTGGCCCTGTCTGTGTTTTTTCCCTCTTTCCTCCTCTCAGAATTGTGCAGTTTTTTGCTTTTTTTCTCTTTAAGAGTCAGCTGCACTTCACCCTCAGTTGGGTGAGGGAATGCCAGCTGCCTGCAAGCAGTGGCTGGTAAGGAATGCATCCCCCTGCCCTGGCAGAATGGTTGGGGTGTGCAGGTGAAGAAGGAGAGCAGCCCTTTGGCCAGCTCCGCTCGTACCCGTAAGCTCCTTGGCCATGCTCTGCATCCTCAGTAGCTCTGGGCAGGCCAAGGAGAGTCTCAGTGGGTGTCTCTGAATTACGGATCTGATGGATACAGGGCACCCAACCCATAATTAGACAAGTCCCGATCTGGAATAGTATTTATGTAGCTCTCTACTAAATACAGGAAAGGTTGCAAAATAGCAATTTGGAACCTAAAATCTTTTGGCAACTTGAGTCATGTTTGAATTTTACTCTAAACTTCATTTTTTGAAGTGCTGAAGACTCACAGCTTCAAGCAATAAAGCAGAGCTTTGTGAGCTGTGAGGCACCCAGCATCAGAACGTATTTTTCACATTTGGGTTTTACTGATGGAAGAAATCAAAGCAGTGATTATGGTCAGAAGAATTCCTGAGAATGATTGCTTTAGAATAAATTGAATTAAAAAACACAAAGCAAAAATGATTCCAGGGCAATTTCTGCCCTCCCTACCATGAAAAGTAGAATGGAAATACTCACTTTCACAGCAATTTTGAGAGACACTTCTCTGATGCTGCCCAAGGGGGGATAGAGTCTTCCTTCTGCCAGATGCTGCTCTGTCACCTCAGCAGCAATAGTCTAGAAAGAAGAGGATGGTAGTTTTTAGGGATGATCTCAAGCACACACCACATTCCCTCACATTACATGGTATGTGGCTGAAACCTCAGCAGCATTGGGGCTGGGTCTAGTCCTGAGTGGGAATTTGTGACCTGTACAAACACACATGTGTACACATTTCACCACAGACAACAGAGTGAAGCCAGAGTGGGGAAGTGCTGTGTTAGGGCAGCAGGTGTAGAGAAGGAGAACCCTGTCATGGCCCCTGCACCTCTGTAGGTGTAATGGAAGCATGAGCTTTCCCTGAGCCAGGAGAAGGCTGCAGCTTTTTGCTGAGGCTGAGCCATTTCCCCTCCATTCATTGTCCTGGGTCAGGTGCTTTACAACAGCTGAAGTAGATACACGTGCCTCTTATCATCTTTTTTACAATATCAGTTAAATGTCAGTTGGAAACCTCTGCTGTGATGAGGAAGATTTCATCAGGGATGTGCCGGACCCCGCAGGCAGTGACTCCCAGTGCCACTCCTGGGAAGACGTAGGCGTTGTTTCCTTGGCCAGGGAAGAAGGTCTGTCCACTGGGCAGGGTTACCTTTGGGAATGGACTCCCACTTGCAAATATTCCCCGGCCCTGCTCAAAGAGAAAGAAAAAAGCATTCCAATTCAGAGAGAAGTCTTATATTTCTGTTGCTCAGGGGACCAGTGCTCAGGGGACACTGGCGACAAAGTTGCCAAACCTCAGTCAGCAGAGACATCTCCACCAGAGCCACCTCCAGCTGACACTTTGGGAGCACCCACCCCCCCAGAGCCATGGAAATGGCAATGGAAAGGGCCACCAAGCACTGAGCATGTGTTTGTACTGCAAGTGCTCTGATCTTCTGAGGACCCTTTCTACCTATCAACCATCTATGGGGTGTGAAGAGAGACTCATGTGGAATAAAGGTCTGGGGCTATGTGATTGCTCTGGGTGGTGAGGAAGGCAAAGGAAAGAGTGAGACAAAGGCTCCTCTCTCAAGCCAAGTCAATCCACATGACTAATTCTTCAGTGACATTGGGTCTAAGTTGGGTGATGAAATAGTTACATAAACAACTAGGTTGGCATAACACAGGGAATAGGAACCAGAGAGGATGGGACATCTCAGACAGCTGTGGGTGAATGGGGCACTTTCTTTAGAGGATCACAAAGTAATTCAGGCTGGTAGGGACTCAAATTCTCGCTCACAGCAAGGCCAGCTACGAAATCAGACCAGGTTGCTCAGGACTTTACCCAGGTACAAGGACAGAGACTGCATGAACAACCTTGGCCCCACCCCCTACTCCACCTTCTGCCCCTCCTCACAGCGTGGAAGCTTTTCTTTACCACCAGCTCGAATGTCTCTCATTTCAATCTGTGCAGGCTGTCCCTCGTTTGGCAGCGTGCCTCGCGGTGGTGTGCCGGGCACAGGCACGGCCCCCGCCCCGTGTGCGGAGCCGCGGTGCCTGGGTGGGTACCTGCGTGAGGCGGTAGCACTGCTCCGCCGTGCACTCCGCTTTGCTCGTGGGGTTGCTCAGGGCAAACACGATGGGCCTCTCATTGAAGGCTGCCATGTCCTTCAGCAGCTTCTCAGTGAAAGCGCCTGCAACAGCCGCCACACCTGGAACAGCAACAGCACGGTGAGGCGGTGCCTTCCCCCTGCCCGGCCGCAGTGCATCGGGCTGGCCCCTCTGGATTGGCAAATGAACTCTGGGAGGGAACCAGCTTCATCTGTGGAGATGCAGGTGGCTATGTTGCTTTCTCATATGACAGTAAGATTAAAAGCCTGTCTCAAAATAAAGCCCTCTGCTCCTCCAGGCAGAGTGGGCACCAGTGTTTTGGCCAACCTGACTGCAGCCCTCTGACTGCCAAAGACCTTCCTGAGGTGCCTGTTGTCATCCTTGTCTTGGCCAATCTTACAGGGCCAAGTTTGTTGCTTGAGAGCCCCAGATCCTGCTTCCCCCAGCACCTCCCTCTACAGCTCTGTCTGAAAGAACTCCCACAGCTCCAAAGATGGGGAAGCCTGTGCCCCATAGTTAATGCAAAAGTATATGGAGAACTCAACTGACAAAATGGGGGTGAAGAAAAGCTCATTTTGTTTTGAATAGGAGAACAAAAGGAGACTCTGGAAGAAAGACAGAAACTCTCCTAAGAATTGAATTGACATGAAAAGGTCATATTAAGTGAACTCCACCTATAACAGCTGTAGGCTTCACTTTCTGCACAACCTCTTCCAGTGTGTCCACACTGGGGTGGTCCTGGGCAAACATTTCTTTCTCGTGGTTCAGGTGGCTCCTGCCCTGTGAGGAAAAAGGAGTCAAACTTTGGTCTGTTGGCAAAAGAAGGACACATAACACAGTAACTCATCTTCAGCTCATTCCATCTCTCAGCCCTCTACCTAAAGCAGATTCCACATAGCAGGAGCTCAGCATCAGCCAGTCAGGCATGGGGCAGTTGATGTAATGTTACACTGGGCTGGCCTCTGCTCCTCTCACCCACTGAAGTACATTGACTGTGTGGAGGAAGGACCTGGCTGCCATTCACTTGTACATAAAGCACAAGTCTCCTCTAGTCTGAGGAAGAACAAGGGCAGAGGCCCTGGGGACACGGAGTGCACAATGGAGCTGGGCCAGGCTGGATCACCGAGCAGGGCAGTTTTGTTGTGATAATACTCTATATGACATGCAAGACTTCCAGCACTGCTTGAGGCCATGGTCTGAAGAGTATCCTTCCACTTTAGAGGCCCAGTCCGCACTGCTTGAGGCCATGGTCTGAAGAGTATCCTTCCACTTTAGAGGCCCAGTCCGAAGCGTTGCCTTTAGGGCAGCCAGTGCTGCTGGCACGCTTGTCACCATGAGACCGGGTCCTCTGAAAGCAATAAAACTGCAGCCTTTACTTCAGGGCTGAGCAGGGGTCTCTGCCTGCTCTGGCCTCTCTAGCTGGCAATGGATGGCAGGTGAGTGGAGCTCAGCTCAGGAGACAAATTCACCTTCACAATGAGTCCCTTGGAGTCCACCATCCAAATTTTTTTAATGGCATCCTCTCGTGAAACACCTTCCTTTTCCATGGCCATGAGGATGAGATGAGCTATGCCCATTGCAGCCTGGAACACAGTATATAAACACTTAACTGGGATATCATTATCTTTTGGGGGAAGATTTTAAATGAGAGGTGGGTGGGTCATTGCCCAGCACTGCACAAGGCAGGGAGACTTTCTCCTCCAGGGTTGTACAGTGCCAAGGCATGGGGCTGATTTTAGCATTGTAGGTGTTGCCATAAATAAAAACCCCACACAACAATCATTCAGGAGAGCAGGTTGCAGGTAAGGCTGAAGAAGCAGAGGTGGTACCTTGACAACCAGGGGCTGTCTCCATAATTTAAACTAGCTGCTGCAGGGGAGGAAAAGAGGCAGACACTTTAAAAATACTGGTGGAAATGCCAGTACAGAGGAACTCAAAGCCACGTGGAACTGCTGCATCTGAAGTATGGCTATGAGGAAAGTCTTCTCCCATTCCTGACTGGGAAAGCAGCCCTGGACGTGCTGTGTGTTTGTGGTCCTACAGCCATGCCTGGCCCTCCTGCCCAGATGGGCACTAACAAGGCAGCAGGGGCTCTATGCCACAGAGATGGTGACCAGCACAGACATGACTGCCAACAGGGGTGGAGAGAGAGAGAGAGCAATCTTTGTCTCAGTGAGGGACAGACAAATAGTAACAGACCTCCCCAAAGTCTCACAGGTGGGTGAGAACTGAGACAGGTCCTGGAGCAACACCTTTAGTCCATGGACCAGGCTCTGGAGGTTTCTTCTTCTTCCTCTCTCTTTGAGCAAGATGCCATACAGGCAACCTGGCCTCTGCCATGGAGCACTGTGACTGACTCCAGCTAGAAAGGTTGTGTTCTTAGAGTTCTTTGAGTCTGAGTCCTTTGGCTTCTGCTGCTAAAGAAATTCTAGTTTACCCTAGACATCAACCCTGAGAACTCAAACTAGCCTCCTTAGTATTCCTGCCTGATAAGGGACTTCCCTAAAGGCACTTAAAGCCCCACTGACACATGGGCGGCCTCGTAGTATCCACAGAGTCTGCCCAGGACTTGTGGGCCAATAAATCACTGGAAGACTGTTGGTAACTTCTACACAGCAGCAAGATCCACTTGTAGGGCCCTGTTGCCCTGTTCTTTACAATTCTCATTAGCTTTCTGAAATGTTTACATACTTGGAGTCAGATTCTCAAAGTTCTCACGCATTTTCATGTAAACAAAAGAATGTTTATCTAACGCTGTTGACATTCCTCTCTTGGGAAGGAGAAACTTGAGGGACTTCTAGTTTGATCAGTGTGGTGGGAGAGGTGGCAACCTCATCCTCCAATCCATGGTCATTGTCCAAAATCTATATAAACTGAAGTAACAAATAAACTTCCCTTCTTTCTTCCTTTCCTGACCTGGTGGTGTGCGTTTGTTCATTGCTTGTCCTATAACGACAGGGCCCAATCCTGCCCAGTGACAAGGAATCTGCTTCTGTGCTTCATCCTCATGAAGCCAAGCCTTTCAGGAAGTTTCATAGTTGACTTTTCTCTCTCTAAATTTGAAGACGGGGCATATTACAGTACAAGCTCAGGAGCATTCCTACCTCTCCAGCTCCCTGGAAAACGAACTTCTGGTCAGAGAGCTTGTTCTTTGTGATCCTTAAGGCTGCAAAGATGCCAGCGACTGCAACAGATGCTGTGCCTGAAAGAGAGAAACACCACGAGATGGACATCCTGGCAAATGCATTGTCTACCCTGCAGATACACTGTCAGAAACCTTGTGGTAGAAATCATTCTCTTAGATTCTGTCACTGAAGGATCAGAGTGCCTTCCCTGTGCTGAAATACTAACATTCAAATTCTCCTGCAATGCTGCAGAACACAAATTTTCCTCCATGTAGAGTCAAAGGGACACAAAATCCTAGGATACCAGAAGAAGTTAATACCTAACTTGCAAGGGTTTAAGATGCACCTGACTTCTCCAAGGTCACATAAGACCCCTGTAGCAGAGCAGTGGTTTGAACTCGGGTCCCCATGTCAAAAAATCCTCTGTGAACATGGAATTACCATCCTCTTCTCCTATTTACCTTCACAGCCCAGCATCACCATTTTTTTACTCCTCCAACACCCTGATACCCTGACTCACAGCCATCACATCCTGCTGCTAACATTAAGGAGTCATTGAGAACAGGAGTTGGTCCCACATTAGTGAGAAACAATGCAGTAAATGGAGCAGTCCTGCTCTTACAGCCACTGTGATATCTACAGCTTTCCATGCATTAAGGGGGGCAAAAGTCCAGACTGAGTAATCTGCCTTTACCCCACATAACTCACATATAAATCACATGCAACAGTCCTGTCCCAGGTGAAGGAATATGGTGGAAATAAATCAAGTAAGATAGAAGCTATAAGGATTCAGGCACTGGTGGTACCTCAGCTCACCTGGGCAAGCTGGATGCGAGCATTAAAGGGGACCTGTTGGGAGTGAAGGAGGAAGTTTGATCACAGAATATGTAAAGTTGGAAGGGACCCATAAGGATCATAAAGTCAATTAGTTTTATTCCTTAGCATTTGAAAGACTATCAGTTTGGATATGCCCTAGTTTTGATCTGTTCCCAGCTCTGGTGCTGGTCTCTCCATTCTCATCTTTAGAAGCTTTGTGAGAAATCAGGGAGACCACGAGTAACGAGTCTTGTGGGGGTGGTCATGGCTGGGGCAGGCAATGACTGCTTTTAGGCTAATATGCCTGATTTCCAAATTTCCAGCATTTCCTATTTTGCTGCCCATGCAATCAGCCAGTGGTTCAAGGTTTCAAGTAGCCAGTGCTTCACTGAGGTTTCCTGCAGGGTTCTTAGGGCCTGGGGTGCTGCAAGGCATCAGGAACAGCCTGGTTGAGAAACAGCAGCTCCTGACATGACCACAAGCAGTGACACCAGCAGATGGAGCTGCCTCATCTCTGAAGAACGCAGAAAACAAATTCAGCTTTACCTGCTCCTTTTCTTTAGTGCAAAAGCCACAAACTAGGAATCTGCTGGTATATCACTGGGGAATGATTCACACTCACTTATCATTTCCTAGCAAGCAGAAAATCTAGTGGAAGCACAAGTTCTCTGCCAAAGAAGTAATTTTACTGACATATCTTGTTGAAGGAACCTACATAAACTACTCTGACAAAGAAAATCTTTATAGGCCAGACCAGAAGTATTTGTCAGTACAATGTGAAACATTTTGTGATCATAACTCAGATGAGTTTAGTTCTCCACAAGCTAATAATTAGCCTCTCTTAAGACTGATTCTGGTTTAGCAGAGGTGACAGCAGCCACCCTCCTGCAGCAGACATGGTGTCCACACTGGCACACTGGTACAGAAGAGAAGCATCCCTGCATAGAATCATGGAATGGTTTGGGTTGGAGGGGACCTCAAAGACTATCTAGCTCCAACTCCCCTGGCATGAGCAGGGACATCTTCCACTAGATCAGACTGTTCCAAGCCCCATCCAACCTGTCCTTGAACACTTCCAGGGATGATGCATCCATAACTTCATGAAGGCACTGCAAGCATTCATGCCTTAAACACAGACTAGACTGATGGTTGATAGCTTTGTACGCTTTTTTCTTTCAAGGAATCACTTGAGACCCTTGCTTCAGCACCAAGGATGAATTCCCTTCATCAGCTCAGAAAAGCTTTTACCATTACATTTCCAGACCCATACCATCTGAGTTCAGTTTAAAAGGGATTTGATGGGGAGGGAACCAGCCACTGAGCACCTTGTTGCTTCAGTATTAACATGTCACACAACTGAAGGAAGTGTACAAAGGATTTCCTCTTGCTCCTCCTGCACTAGATCTCTGCCTTTTAATACTCTCTTTAGAGTAGTGTATTTGCCTGGTGAAATTCCACTGGACTAGGAAAATTTCAGAGGAAGATAATGAACATCCAAGAAATTTAAAAGAACACTGGATAATTGCCTAGGTTTTAGATTTTGTGTTTTACGGGTGTCACATAACCAGTCATGCTCATTCTCTGTGTTATGGTGAGTCTATAATCAGCAGGAGTGCTCGGCATGTTGCCATGGCAGATGCTGAGGATGGGACTCCTCTAAACAAACGTGCACAATCCTGCTCATGCTAAAGCAGCCACCTGAACTGGGTCAAATGAAATGCACCCTAGAAGAGTCACTACTGCCACATGTTTTTTACAGAGACAAGGTAACTGCAATAGATACAGACACTTCTGTTCCAGACATCTAGCCTGTGCAGGAAGAGATTCCACCCTGTAACTCTGAACTGTAAAGAAATGGGAAGAGACCAGGGTCCCCCAGTTGTCAGCAATGCCAAGCTTGTGACATGCAGTAGAGCATGAACATCTGCCCCGGTTCCCACTCCACGAGGGTCCAAGCCTGGCTAGCAGATAGACCTTGGGGGAGAACTGGAGCGAGGACGAAGACAAAAGGCAAAAGGCGCTCTCAGTTCCTCAGGAACAGTCCTGCTGTTTAATGCAGAACCCACACCATGTGGTCCCAAGGGGAGAGAGAGAGCAAGATCACCTGTGGAGCCAGGCTTTATGCCCTCGGTGAAGGAGGGAGGAGGGGAGAGGGTCTGCCGGCCAATGGAGACAGACCCCAGGAGAGGTGGACACCGGTGGTGTCAGGTTTACAGGTGCAAGGGTTTTTGGGAAGGTAGGTTTTACAAACATTTTCTGTAAACAGGAACACCCAGTGCAACATGGACTAGCTACATTAGTGCAATACAACTAACATCTATGTGTACGCTCACACATGTTCACACACTATCTCCAAGGCTTATTTTGCACAGAAATCCCCAAATCCCTGTGTGGGTAGGAGCAGAGAACTGATCAAAGTTAAAAAAAAGAAATGAAACCTTTACCGTGTGATGGTGTAAGTGTCAGGTCACAGCATTAGCAATGATAGATGCCTGGAAAGTATTGAAAAGACTGAAATGTAACTGGAGAAATATCTTGTTTCTCTTGGTCTTGACCCAGGCAAAACTGCTTTATACCCTGCAATTGTCAAGAAGTCTGATGGGACAAATGCTGGTATTTGCAAACCCATTTAAGTGGGAAATGCTCTTGCGAGAGTCAACAGAGGGAGGTATTTGAGGTACTTTTTAAAGGTGTCACTAGCAGGAATTTGACAAGTGGTGTGTATGGAAAGAACGGGGGCATGGACTCAGTCTGCAGAACAGAGACCTGTGGGACTGGGTGTGCCATTACTCATCCCTTGCACTTGTACCGCAGCTTTGACTAACAGCAGGGCTCTGTTTGGCTCTGCCACTCCTAATCCTCCTCTCTCGTTCCAATATGTTTCTAATCCCTCCACCTCTCCCAAACTGCATCTCACCCCCATTACTCAAGTAATAAAGTTACTGTACCTTGGCCTTAGCTCAATATTTTTTTTTTTTTTTTTGACAATTACAATTTCTGAGCACAGAATAACAGAGTATCTCTGTGGAGAAGAGTTCACAGCTGGTTCATGTAAAGAATTGGCTAATCATTGTGGTTCAGTTCTAAAAGAATCACACAGTCAGACTGGGGTGGGGAACTCCTCACTCTTTCTCATGGCAAGAGAAAAACAGCCATCCTTCAACATGTTGGTCTATCTGTTTTCCAAAGAGAATGAGTGCTGCTATTGAGGATCATTGCTTCCCTAAGTAATTAGCAAGAGCCAGCTTGGCTGGTCTGTATCTGAGGTGAGATATGGAGTGGTACAGAGAGAAGAAAGGAAAGTGCTTGTAAACCATCCTGTCTATCCAAGACTTTAAGTTAGTACTAAACATGGTATCACAAAATAGCAAGCAGACCTCGGGACCTCTCTGGGAAATGCAACAGAAGCAGTACAAAAAGGCATTCAGAACGAAGGCACACTCAGGAACACGGCCATCTCTGCATGATTCAATTTCTGACACTTCAATTTAAGGCATATTCAGAATACTGTAAAACAATAAGGAAAACTCTGTGGGGTTGTCGTTCCACTTGTACTACTGTAAGTGAGAACAAGCCCCAGTAGATGTCAGTGGAGGTACACTGGAGCACAACCTGAGGAAAGGATCTGCTCCACAGCATGGCATGGGAAGGGCTGCAGCAGAGAGGCTCCCATTCGCGGGGACCTGACCCTTCCTCAGTGGGAAGAGCAGGCAGAGGCTGAGCAGCTGTGCACGTGGAGTTACAGGAAGCGCTGCACCAGTCACCGGGGAATGGCTGCCCAGCGCCGAGGTCAAGGCTGTGCCGTGGTGCCAGCAGCCAGTGGCCAAGCAGGGGACAAGGGGGAAAGCATGGACCAGGGGTGTGCTTGGGGGCAGGAGTCCTCTCATGCTGATGGCTGGCACTGCCCTGGAGGGCTGACTGAGCTGAGCTGAGCTGAGCATCACCACCATGCTGAATCCTTCCATTAGCAGCAATGGGAATGTGCAGCCACCCCACTGCCTGTTTCTTCACACAACACCTGTGCAAGTGATTCCCCCTTCTCCACAGTACATTGGTGGAAAAAATGACCAAATTCAGCCTGATCTTTTATTTTTTACTCTTGACCTGTCTGCTTAGACGTTGCCCTGTCAAAACCATGCCAATATGAGGGCCCAGGGAACAGCAAACTCTAGTTTAACAGCTCCAGCAAAGGGCAGCCAACGAAATATATCTAAATTTATGGATGAGGAGGAAGCCTAGGGCTTTTCCAAATTCTGGTTCACATTAACTCCCTACAGAAGTTCCGCCCATTACTGGAAAGCAGAATGGAGCTTGTCCAGATCCACTCCAAATGCACATTCAAAAGTCAAACACAACAAAGCTGGAGCAAAAAACTGCCAAAGTGTTTGCAGCTCAAGGTCTTCCCCTCTGTGGCTGTGGGCTAGAGTTACCCTTCCCCCAGAGGGCCTCTGTAAGACATTAAGAAAATAAACTTAGAAATGGTGCAGAGTCAGTCAACGAGAAGAGCAGTAAAATGCAAAGCATTGATGCATAGGGATGGAACTTGCTGTCTTCAGGGTGACCCAGAATTGATGGTGGCATGAAGAAGAGCTGCCTGACATAGGAGAAGCCTAATGAGGCCATCTCTAGGTTCCTGCTTTTAATCCTTCCACTATAAAGTGCTTTGGCTATACTGTGCCTAACCTTAATGATGGGTTCTGACCATGGCAGCAGGGCCCTCCCTCCTGCCTGTTCAGTGCCAGCACAGGCTGAGCCCCCTCGTGCACCCACACGGGCAGAGGCTGTCAGGCAGCTGCCAGCACTCTGCAAGGAGGCATCCCCATCCCCATCGCAGCCCTGGGGACTCTGTGCATGCTGCTGCATACCAACAAGCTAAACCAGGTCAGGGCACAGCCCTTTCTTCTGTTCATTTTGCCTCCTTAGCCTGGACTTAAAAGATCACAGACAGCTTAACACAGAGGTGACCTGTGCTGTTCTTCACTGCAGAGGGGGAGTTGGCAGCAGCATCCAGTGAATGAGAAAAACAGCAAACAAGAAAAGCAGGAAAGGAAAGGGAAACAAATGTCACAATTCCCAAAAGTGACAGAAGATATGGGCCTGATCTTTAGAGTGTTGTACTGATAAGCCCAAGAAACTGAGGCCCATTTACAGCCAAGAGTCCTGTTCTGAACTGTTCTGGCCTGTTCTGACCTGGCTTGTGTAGCAGTCAGTGTGTGAATCCAACACAAACCCAGGAGCTGGCCCCTTACATGGTTAAGGCAGCAGCACCAAGGGGAAATGCAGCAGCCTCTTCTGCTGAGGAGCACAGAAGGTCCAGAGGGACTGTTAATAGTGAAACCTCTACAGGACTGAGAACACCTCCACATCTATCTCCAGGCTGGGTAAATCTCCAGGGAAAGTGTGCTGCTTCGGAGCTGCCTGCCAAGACATTGCCTGCTTTGTTCCACAGTTCAGTACTGTCCTGCACTCCCTTCCTTTTGTGCTTCCCCCTCCTTAGCTTCCTGTGATAATTACCGATGCATTTGCCACGCCAGCTGAAACAACAAAGTAAGATACTGTACCATTTTAATCTGCTGAAATTAGTTACTGCTGAGCCAAGAACTCTCACTTTGCCTGCTTCTCCCTGTGAAACAGGCCTCATTTGCACATGATTGATTTCCAACCTGCCCAAGTGTTTGAAGCTGCTCAGATTTGTGGCAGTGGAGTCAGCTTGTTCCCAGCCTCAGCTGAGATGTGGAGCACTGTTGCTCCAGGCCAGGCACTGCTTCCTGAAGTGTCTTGGGAAGGTTATGGAAAGGTTATCTTCTAGGATAATGAGAAAGGTGGTTGGTGGGTCAAGAGGTATTTTAAGGATCATCCTACAACCAAGGGGAATCACTGTTCTAATAACTTAGAAAAGACTCAGAGGTGTTCTGTGAAAGGGGGGACCCTGAGCATTGCCTGCAGCCTACTTTAGATAACAGGGTTTATGCTTTTGTGCGCTGTTCTCTTTGCCCCTGCCTGTATGTGTGAAAAACTTGAATGACATGATCCAACACAAGTAATTAAATAACACATTAAATATTTCTTCATTTTTTCTGCAATTCTGACTAAACTTGCAGAACTACTTCTGCTGTTCAGTACTCAGTAAACATCTCAAGAGACAGCTAAGTTGGTCAGGTATGATTTGCCTTGGGAGATCCATACTGTTCTCATTTACCTTCAAGTTCCTAGGTGGACTTCCAGAAGATTTACTTTGTAATCCCCAGATACTGTGGTCAGGGTAGCCGGGCTAAATTTCTCTGGATCTTTCTTTTTGCCTTTCTTGAAGATAGGTGTGACATTTGTCTTTTTTTCAGGACTCTCCTCAGTTACCATAACCTTTCAAAGAGTGACTTTGTAATGCTGTTGGCCATATACCTCAGATGAATCCTTAGATGCATCTCAGCAGGTCTCATGGACTTTGTCTCTTGAACAGTCCCTGCTGAATAGGCAGAAGTTGGTGGAGATGCTATAATTTTGCATGCCTAAAGTTTTCATCATGGAACTAGAACTCTGGCTGCTTTCCTTGGTCTGCATGAGGCCTTTGAAAAATCTCCCAAAAGATTCCTTGTAGCTGAACTGGAGAGGTACAGACTGAACAAGTGGGTGAAAAAGTGGCTGGGCTGGTAGGCTCAAAAGTTTGTGGTCAGCAGTACAAAGAGGCCAATACTATTTAAGTTCTCATAACAGTCTGGATTATAAAACAGAGTGCATTCCCATAAAGTTCATGGATGATTACAAATTTGGCACGGTGATTGATATTGTGGTGGTGCGACAGTTGCTCACAGAGACCTCAGCAAGCTGGAAAAGTGGGCTCAGGGAAACCTCATGAGGGGTCAGCAAAGGAAAATGCAAAGTCCTGCAGCTTTACAGAAGAAAACTTTGGGGTAATGGTGGATAGCAAGTAGAAGATGAGCCAGCAATAAGCCCTTGTGGCACAGAAGGCCAACAGCCTGCTAGACTGTGTCAACAGTAGGTCAAAAAAGGTGACAATTTTTTCTATTTCAGCACTTTTGAGGCCATCCCTAGACAAGCATGTCCCATTTGGGGCTTTCAGCACAATGACAAACTGGAGCAAGTCCAGAGCAGGGACACAAATAAGACCAGGGTATACAAAAAAGGACTGAGAAGCTTGGGTTTGAAAGGGCTGAAGAAGACTAAGAGGGCATCTAATTTCTATTTACAAGCACAGGTTGGAGTGTTTGTAAAGAGGCCAGATTCTTCTCAGAAGTGTAGAAAAAAAGGTGAGGGGCAATGAACAATTAGCAAAATTCCAATTAGATATTAGGAGGAAAATGTGCGAGGAAGATGAGAAAACTTTGGAACAGGCAGCACAAATATTGTGGATACCCATCCTTGTATATACTGCAAAGTATTTGGCTGAACAAGGCTCTAAGGAAGCTGAACTAATATAAAACTTGATCCAAGTTTGAAATCACCCTTTATTTGAGTGAGGGCTGGCTGATGTCCAGAGGTCGCTTCCAAACTAATGTCTTCAATGGCTTTATGTCATTTCTTGTAGGAAGCAGGAATCCAGAGATGCCTGCTTCAAGGATTCACCAGACTTCACAACTTCACAAGACTTTTAAATGTGGAGCAAAGTTAGAGGAGGAAGAGAAAGAGCAGGAACTAAGGCATTCTCATGTACCTCTAATCTTAAGTGCTTCAGAGCCTGCCCTGGTACTTTACTGAGAAAAAGGAAGAAGTGACAATCAATTTTCTCCCCCAGAGCTGTAATTGAAGCTGTTGCCCCTTGCATGAACCCAGACAGAGCTGGGAAAGGACTGATGTCATCACCCTCTTAGCGGAAGGAGAAGCACTCCCTCAATGGGAGCTCCCACACGCGGGCACTGTGAGCCAGCTCCTGCCTAGATCCCAGGCTGATGGCTTTCAGAATAAGCAATGGGCACTGTGAGCCAGCTCCTGAGAGCTCCCAGGCTAATGGTTTTCAGAATTAGCAATCACCTCATCCCAGTTGGTGGTGCCTGGCAGGCATCCCACTCAGCATCAGCAGGTTGGCTCCAACTGGAAGGGGTCTGAGTCACCTTTATTATCTGAGGATAGGATGGATTTGAAAATACAGTAACTTGTATGACAAAAAAAAAAAAAAAAAAAAAAAAGTAGGTATTAATATTTTAAACTGTTTTTCATTTTGTGTAGGCCCACAAGCAGCAACAAGGAGGCCTAAAGAATCTTAAGGGAAGCAATTTATACCTTTTTCCTTAATCTAATCTGGGTGTGTATGTGTAGGGCCACTGCATCCAGAGTGCCACTAACCAATGGTCAATGAGTTTAAATTAGAATAGCTTAGGCCTGATCTAACTTGCACTGCTTGTGCCCAAGATGTGTTTTTAATTCAACAGACTTAAAACATTGCCAGCTCAGAAGTTGGAATAATTCAGGCTTCAGGAGGTCTATTCTAGTCTCACTTGAGTAAAATTAATCAAGCCTTCTTAAACAAGGCTTTGTATAATTCTTATTAACCATTTAAACACCACTTACATTGGACTTGAACACTTTTTAAAGTAGGTGAGTCATGAAACATCAGCATGTTAGAAAAGAGAAGTCTAAGGTAAACCCAAAGAACAGGAGGGTGTAAGTGAGAAAATGCCACTTCCTATCTTTCTCATATCATCTGAGGATATATTAGGGTGGGTAAATCAGACTACTCATCCCAGTTTCAACTCTTTTATCTCTGACATGACTCCAAGAGAGAGTTAACTGAGTAGATCCATACTACTTCAGCATTCCAAAGGTCCTCAAAACTCATTTCTGACTACAACCCAAGTTTGGATTTCCCTTTTCTTTCTGACAGCACTATAAAAAAGCCCAAACAGGAGCTTGCTTTCTTTGACTCATTGCTTGTTGTGCAAAAACTCAGCAGGATTTCTTTACTTATCTACTACTGAGAAACCAGTGCCAGCAAAGTGCTTTATTTGAGAATATAACCATATTTTACTACAAAGAGGTTAAATCCTACTAATTCAAAAGGTGGGACGTGAAAGAATTTTCGGGGGACTTGAGATCTCCCATGCACTGTGACATGCATCTAACTGGGGAGAATCAGATAAAGGTCCATTTTATAACAATACTGTTTTACAGCATCCCCCTGGATGTGGTTTGCTGCTTTGGGGCAGTTATTACCAGGAACTGTCTGAGGCATTCAGCTATGACCTATGGCCAAAAGAAAATTATAAAAAATAGTCTCTTGCTTCCCACTCAGAATCTGCAGTTTAGCTTTAATATTCTCTTTTTCTTCTCTCTATTATCAAAGAAACCTTTCCAATTCACCAAGAAACCTTTGCCATTCACTCCAGTTCTACCAAAAAAACCTACATCCAGTCCCCTGATGTGTGATTTGCCACATCACCTGGCCACTTTTTAACTGTTGAGTCCCCTTCCACTTTCAGAGAGAGCAACTAATCCAAAAGAAATCTTTGCAATATTGGCTTCTTATTATGGCGTTCACCTGCCCATCTTCAGAGAAGTCTGAGTGCTTAGTTCCCCCCTTTAATGCTTCAGTTTAAAAATGGGTCTTCTGGGTTTTCTTTTTCTGTGCTTCTCTCTCCACTGCAAGTTTTTGGGAGTGGCAAGAACACCTGATGAGTCTTCTTGAACAGGAGTATCCATCTGCCCTTCCCTGAAATGCCTTTAGCTTCTCTGCTTCTAAACCCTCTTCATGAAAATGTCTTTGAGCAGGTCCATGCATCCCACTACACCAACCATATTTCCCCCAAACCAGGATCTTACTCCTTGTGTCAGATAGGAAGAAGCTGCTGTACACATTGCCAAATATTGTTAGATAAGCAGCAGATGCAGAAACAGCACTGGAAAATCTGCTTACAAAAGAACCAGCATTGTGTGAAAAATAACACTGATGTTTCTTTCAGTCTCTTTCAAGTACAAGTGAGGATAAGCCCAACTGACTGCAAATAATGAAATCAAACATTGGAAATTTCTGCATGTTTCAAGCAGGACTAGTCAAAAGAAAAGATGAAGGGACTCAGAGGAGAACTGGTTGTTTGTAGACACTTGGGAAGATCCTGTCCCTGTCAAATGGGCAAACAGCCCTTCCAGAGGTTTAGAGCAAAGTCAGCATCAGACCGGGATGAGGATTGCATCCCTCTGGGCATTGAGCAATCCTGCTGACTGCTGAGCCTCTCAGGGCCTGGAGACTCGCTTGTTATAATCCCAGCTTTGCTGCTGTCACTTCTCTTTGGCGCTGGAAGAGTTATGTTAACCACTCTAGGGGAGAACAGATCTGTTCTCAGATTACTGCAGAGCTAGCAACCACAGAGAGGAAAGAAGCTGGTTTACCTTTATTTTTGTGCATGTAGTAAAGAGTATAACAATAGAGGGAAAATGCCAGGACCAGCTAATGATCACCTAGCTCATGAAAGTGGAAAGCCTTGCATAACTGTTAAAACGTCATCATTGTTTTAGCTACATTATAGAAAATTAATGGAACTCTCTGAATTACCTGCATAATCTAAAGCATATGATCCATTTTCTCCTTTGAATGTTTCTGCAATGAACAGCTAAATTCCTAAAAACAATGGAGACTCACTTTTCAACTCGGTTGAGCTTCTGTTTATATTTTTAAATGCTTCTGTGTAAACTCTAAAATTTGTCAGACATCTGACTACTGTATAATAAACAGTCCTGTGACATTAACCACTGGTTCTCAGGACCAGGTGGTGAAGGTTCAATTTGATTTTCTCTACAGTACTTACCCTGAATATCATCATTGAATGTACAGTATCTGTTGCGGTATTTATTGAGGAGACGAAAAGCGTTAGCATTGGCAAAATCTTCAAACTGGATCAGACAATTCATGCCATACCTGCAAGTTAAAGGGCAATTTAAAATGGATAAATGTATCTATACAACATAGGACAAGATATACACCTTTTACCAAGACAAAGTAGCTGGAGACTCTAGTGCAGAAATAAAAGTATCATGACAGAAGTGCAGCACAGTAACAGCGAACAGGATTACACCCATCTCAAGGTCCACACACTGAGAAAAGTGGAGCCACCAGGATTAAATTGTATTCATAATTCAAGTGGCTTCTTAGTATGTGTACTTATATACCTATATGTACGTGCATCTTTGGACTCTTGGTATGAGAAATTTTCAGAGGTATTTGCAGAGGAACTTCTCAAAGCCAAGGAGACGATCTTTGTATTGCAGCTGCCACGCTGCATTACAGCAAATCCTGCAAAGGGGACACCAGTTAAAGGGACACCACCAGAGGCCCACTTCAACTCTAAGTGGCCAAGAGAGGAGAAAAAATCTCCTTGTAGGATCCAATGGAACTAGTGTTTCACAGTGGGACTGAAGGTTCATGGTGTGATTTCACAGTTGCACTTCTGTGCCTTGAAAATATTTTTCTCCACTGAGTTGTTTAGGAGGAAACCAGCATGAAATGACAGCTAGTGACCTGTAGAGTGAAAAGGCAGGAAATAATTGCAAACTTTCCATAATTGTCCAGTAATTTCCAGCAATTTCAAGGAGAAGTGTGCAGTTTATAAATTGGGTAATATTCAGACGGGTCCATACGTATACATATTCAGCAGCTTGTATTACTCCAGGCTGCATTACAGCTTTGCAAATAAAATCTAAAAGGGTCATAAGTACTTGTTTCTCACACATAAGTGTGATAGGGCACTGAGAGAAACTCAGGGAATGAGTAATGCAACTATTAGCAACCTCTGGGCTGCAGGCAGGTGAAGAGGCTCTAAATAGCTGCACTTTGTTAAAGGTAGCATCACCTGACATATCTTCTATTCAGAATTTCCTCTTTTGCCACTGAAATCTGAGGTAGAACACCCCTGCTTTAGAGTAGAAACTGATACTGGATAAAACACACTCCATTTGACAACTGTGGCTTCTGTCATGAAAAGGTCTTTTCATGGCATTCACACTGTGGGCAGTCAGGCTCTCCTAGAAGGGCCTTGAATTTTTTATTATTATTATTTTCCACTTCAAGTATATCTGTCAGTAAGGAGACAATGATAAGCACATGCATTGTGCTCCTTTATTTTTCCATCATGGGAATCTCTCGCTGGATAAACCCCCAGTCTCAAAAAGGGACAAGGGCTGGTTCTAACACTTGTTTCACATTCTCTGTGTTTGCCTTTAGAAAAGGACCACAATGGGGACAGTTTTTAGTAGGGCCTGTAGCAACAGGACAAAGGGTAATGGTTGTAAACTAAAAGGTCAGTTCAAACTAGATAAGGAAAATATTTTTTAAAATGAGGGTGGTTAAAGTCTGACACAGTTTGCCCAGAGAGGCAGTGGATGCCCCATCCCTGGTAACATTCAGGGTAAGGGTAGATGGGGCTCTGAGCAACCTGGTCTGGTTGAAGATCAGCTGATGAATGGATGTTCCTCTTATTCATCATTTGAATATGTAAAGAAAACATGGCTAAGAGGGAGATGACACAGCATCCAGAACATCTGCTAATATCTCACCACAAAAAATTAGCAAATCTTTGTGCAACTTCAGTTGCTATAGAAACTATTTCTCTAACACCAGTCTTATTTATTGATATCACTGAAGAAATAACATTGCTGACTTTCTTAACAAAATCAATGATCTCAGCCAGCATAATGTACATGTGACCAGCCCTGTGAATTCCTTCCACATTTGTGGTCTGCAGCGTGGTACAGTGGACAAGTTACTTCTATTTTCATCTTTGATCTCTTATTTTCATCTTTGATCCTTATTAAGCAGGGCACAAAAGAAGTATGGCAGCCCATAAACATTTCTCCTTCTGCCCCTCAGTATGACAGGACAGTGCTGCAGAGCAGGCTCTTCTCACTAATGTATTTTTTGAAGATTGCTTTCTTTTCCACTGCAATACATCTATTGAGCTTTTTAAAGTATGAACTCCATTTTTGAGCTTACGTGAGCCTTTGCATAATGTGAAAACTGAAGTTTTCATTCATAAAGACTACAAATTGGTCATGGTAAGACCTGATGACTGGATGCTTTAAATGAAAGAACCAGGTATTTCAGATTCACAGTTAAAGATGGGAATCTCAGATCATGATCTTAGTCTTCAAGGGCTACTCACCTTACTGAAGTTTTGAGAGAAATTTAAAGAACTTGTGCTACCCAAAGTCACTGAAATTAAACACAGCTAGGCAGCTGACTTACTGAGTTGTCTTAGGAATCTACCAGTTAATCTTGCTGCCCTTTTCTAGTGGTGCTTTGGTGGCTGCGTGCAGTGCAAGATCTAAGGGTGACCAGAGCAGGCTAAGGATAAACTTAGCAAGGAGTTTGAAAAAACCAGCTGCTGGGGCCATGTGCAGTAAGATTTTTGTGGGTATCAACATGACGAGTCAGTTCTATTGTCACTCCCACACAGCACAGCATCTCAATATTTGTGTAATTCCTTTCATCCTGAAGGAATTCAGAGTGCTCTACAAAGAATGTCTGGGTACCACCCAAAAGTAAAATGTAGCCAACTTGGGACTGGAGCACAGAAGTCCTTTAATATGCAGCAATGCTAAGAAAAAGTCCAGCTCAGGTAAGAAGGTGGAGAATACCTTGTACTGCAAAGGGAAGGGGTGTCCTGAGAGCTGCCAGATATATTGGAATCCAGCCAAGAAAATGCAGTGCAGAGTGGGATTTCTTCCACTGCTTTTACATATCTAAAAGTTGGTTGTGTAATGCCCAGATGTGTATTGCCCAGCTGGACAACTCTGACTGCCCTCTCAGACCCTGGAGAGAAAGGCCATATCCAGTAGCAACTTCTTTCAACTAGTCTAAGTGAAAAATGGAAGTAGATAACATCTCTGGAGATGCTTCTTTCTTCAGGGTGTCTGTGAAGGCAGACTAAGATGACCAATCTAAATTTAGATATCTAACTTTAGACACCTAAATTAAACATCTTAAATGTATGTCATGCACTTTAGGTCACTTGCTTATCACCCTTTCACTGCAATATTATGCTGCCCTTCAATGTTTGCAATCTCTTTGTTGATGTCTGCAGAAACTGCCCTGCTCCATCCCTTGTGTATGGTGTCCAAGTGGTCCCCTGTCAGCAAACACAGAAATACTTGATGAAGTGAATTACACTGGCCAGTTTTCTCCCATCATAATGTTTTAAAACAAAAACTGATTTTGCAAAACTGTGTTTAACTGGAAACATTGTATTTCCCACTAAGAAACCAAAATTATTGAATTCCTTTGGAGGAATAATTTTTAATGAGGTATGCTTTTGTTGAGCTTTCTGTTCTGTTTAGTATGTGACATCTGATATGAATGCAGTCCCACTTAGCACTCACATACTTGCTGTCTCTATGTCCAGGATGCCTTTTAATAGAAAAAGTGTTTGTACAGTGAGTATTTGAACAAGGATTCCTGAAGATCCCGTCCAAGATATTTAAATATTCTTGAATTTGAAGAAAGAATTGATGCTGGCCCTCAGAGAGATCTTCCAAACTGCTGTGACAGGAAGAGACTCTTGAGGTCAGTCTGCTTGGCTGGTTGTCAGTTCTCATAGATTCTTCCACTGATCCATGTGACTCATCTCCTAACTTTCAGCTGAGAGCCTGAAGGAGATTTGAAAGCAGATCAGCAGGTCACATCAGGACTGAATGTTTTCCAGTCCAGGAAAGGCATAGGCAGCTAAGGTTGGCTCTCTCCAGCAATCTCATCCTGACTGTCAATGATTCATTTTCTGTAGAGCACTCTATGATCTTCTTGGCATGTGGGACACGAGTACTTAAACAGCCAGGATCTGACTTTCTTTATCTACTCAAGGAAAGCTCAAATGTAGACTATCAGGATTTCAGACTGACCAGGTATATTGAAACTGAGCAAGTGCCATGGTCCAGTGTGGCTTCTCCCCTTTCCTCAGTTCTTTATCTCCCTTTCAAAAAAGGGAAGGTTGTATTTTTTGAATGGCTCTGGGTTCAAAGCATTGCCATTCCTCTTGGGCACACTGCAGTTTGCATTTTGTGGGATCTCTGCAGTTCTATGTCTCCTTGTGGAACGGGAACTAACCCCTCAGCATAAGTCATTCTTATATTTGTAGGCTGTCAAGAAGGATGCTTGGACAGAGGTGTTTTTGGAAGAATTCAGACATGCTGAGACTTGTAACTGGTAACACTACAAGAGTCATTATTTAATACTGTCACCATGTCTCCTGTTGGCTTCTAGACCACCATCTGGAGATCCTGTTCTCTGCCACTTCTGGAATTAATTTATTCATTTTATAGAATTGGAAAGAAAAAGATACACTTTGTCAGTTCTTCCTCATCCAAAAAAATTCACTGGTCTTTCAGGCAAAGATTATATTGCTGTCTCATTAGTCTGCTTATTTCATGGTTTTGTGCCATAAATAATTATGACCCAAATTCTGGCTCTCATACCTTGCAAAAATCTTCCTGTGAAAATAGCCTCACTGGGAAATGCTTTACAGAATGGTCCCATACGCTCATTTTAGTCGAATCTCTCTCTTGTACAAGATTTGCTAGGCAAAATCTTGTACAAATAGTACCTTCAATGAAACAATTGAAACAATACTATTGATTAAAATAATAGTACAAACTGTCACCCTAATGAATGATGACTCTAGGAGCTAAACACATATAATATAAGCCTATTGTAAAAATTATCACCTGAAAATCTTTGTTAAGAAATGATCCCATTTCCTGGAAAACACACAAACATAGGATTTATGCTTTGTTTATCGCTGTATTGTTGTTCTGGTACTGTTACTATCCACCTCGATCTACATAGAACCCCTGGGCTGTGCCAAGAGAAAAGATGCTCTTAGCAAAGTCTGTACCCCCTGCAGAGAATGATATGCATTTCCCTTGGATGACCACCTGAACAAGTGGTGGAACAAAAGTGTGGAACAAAAGAGTGTGAATTGCAGAAAAGGAGCAATGATTAACATTGCTTTTAGATTCTTTATTCAAGAGACTTCTCAGTTGCCTAAACAATCTCATTATGCAATTTTTTTCTTTCATCCTCATTTGTATGTATCTCTTTGAGTTCATCCAGACTCATTGTAAGCCATGAGGTCAGAGAGGAAAAAAATTCATGAGGCAGCAGTTACCATTGATGCCTGAAGTTTTAGCTTTCATGTTTTTCAGATTCTGTGCTGCCTAGGGTTGTAGTTCTGAGCCTCATATTAAGTGTTAGTTTTGTCTACCTACTCTGTGAAGAGTAGGTAGACAAAACAAATCTTTTCCTAAAGGGAGACCAAACAATTTTTCAGGCCCAAAAGCATAAACAACGGTGGACTAAAGAGAGAAACAAGAAGGATGGGACTTCATAATCTGAAGCTGTAATTCACCATTAAAATCCCAATATGCAAATGGACCAAAACTTATGAAAGTGTAAGACCTTGTGACTGGTCATCCATTTTTGTGACCGTTTTAAGTCCATCTTAGATGTAGCCCTGGCCAGGGTCTTGCACTGCCCAAGGTGTATCCTTAAAGGCCTTTTAATACATACCTACTTTATTCTCTATCTGTCCAGTCTCTGTTCTAGGTCAGCCTTCCCAAGGCATCACCATTTGAGAAGCATCTGACCAAAACTGCCCTCAGAACTTCAAGGGTGGCTTGAGGACCTATTCAGTGCCTTTGTTGACACTTACCAAAAGGGCTTTTTTTTTGACAACGAGAAGGGAGTATAATACATTCTTACATGCATGCAAAAAAAAAAAAAAAAAAATTTGCAAGAAGATCCTGTTCCTTTATGGAAAGAATCACAAGAAAGAAGTTCCAGTCCTGAATTTAAAATTTTACAGCACTGCTTTCATTCATGATGCAAGGAATCTGTTTTGAGAGGCTTCAACTCCTTTACAAAGTCTTAGATTAAACCTGGCAGAGAAGAAACAAATTATCCTTGCCCCTGTCATCTTCTTATTGCTGCTTGAAACACCAGCAACCAAAGTTCTGATTGTCAAGGAACTAAATTATCTGTAAAGAAGCCCATCATCAGAAAAAATAATGATTGGCAAGTGCTCAACATTTAAGATTAGAAAAACAAAACCCACTCAAGCAAGTAAAACAAGACTAGAACCTGAGTCTGTCTGGTGTCCTGAGGCCAATCTCACTGTTAAATTATTACTATGATATTGTCAGGCTTCTCATCAAACCAGCAGGACTCTGCCATACAATTCCTGGCCAAAGGCTAGGGGTCACTTCGGTCAGGCACCTCTTCAAGAGGCCAGCTGAGAGCAGCCTTGTGGAGAAGGACTTGTGGGGATTGATGGATGAAGAATGAATATGAGCCAACAATGTGTGCTCCAGGCCCAGAAAGCCAACTGTGTCTTGGACTGCATCCAAAGCAATGTGGGCAGCAGGGCAAGGAAGGGGATTATGTCCCTCCTGAGATCCCACCTGGGCTCAGCATCCAGCTCTGGGGCCTCCAACACAAGAAGAACGTGGACCTGTCCGAGCGGGTCCAGAGGAGGCTATGAAGATGATCAAAGGGCTGGAGCATCTCTTCTATTCAAGACAGGCTGAAAGAGCTGGTTTTGTTCAGCCTGAAGAAGAGAAGGCTCCAGGGAGACCTTGGAGCCAATACAAACTTAAGAACTCTGGGTCCTGGGTTTAGAAATCCTATGCTAGGGAGCTGCATCACAAACCAAACAGAACCTGTTGCCTGCCTCACCATCACCTTAGGCTACAGACAATTTCTAACACTGGGCAGGAGTCTCACTGGGTTTCTGCCAACATAAACATAGCCACCCTGCTCTGAGGCACAGAGCCTACTGTGGGCTCAGTGAGCGCTCCTTGAAGCATAAAGATATCAGGAAATCCCAGAATTGTTCATTTTTTAAAACTTGGGGATGTGCTAAGGATTGCTGTTCCTAGTCACATGCCAGGGCATCTGCTATGAGCTACTGTTAGAAACCGGTTAAGGGGCAAAAAGAAGTTAAGATAGATTACAAAGTTCTTGGGAAGAAAAAATCTTGGAAGTTCCTAGTCAGCTTTCATTATATTCTTTTTAAGGAAAAACCTCCAAACAACTATTTTGGGCATCCTATCTCATGACTTTAAAGCACTAAGACCAGCACTAATGGCTGCTATGACCATTCCAGTGCTTTTATGCAAAATGACATCATCCTGCTTGCAGTTAGTGAGGAAGGAGTGCAGCTGGAGCTACAAGGCTTCTCAGGAGCAGGGCAAAAGCAGGAGATGCAACCACATTAGAGCTGGCCCTCAGATGTAGCCTTGAGCTACCCTCTGTCACACAACAAGGAACAGAACTTCACTCTGTACCTTCTGCACAAACAGAGCTTCTCCAGCTGGATCTTACTAAAATGGCTGTGGTACATTTGGCTTAGGTGGAAAAGCCCGGACAAAAGCCTAGAGCAGAGGGTTTTGTGACATCTGCAACTGCTTTAACCCAAAGATTTGAACTCGTGGTAATAAAAGCCACAGTGATCCCTAGCAGCACATCTGGAGCTCAGTCATTCCTCAGTAGCAGAAAACCAAGCTAATGAAACCTAAATATTGTTCCTTGACTTAAAATATCATCCAGTGTCTTAAAGCAGATTACAGATGCTGGCTGATGATCTTCTCTCCCATCAAGCCAGGACAATGGACAGCTGGGGTGGCTCTTCCCAGCACTGTCACTTCTCCCCATGCATGGTGTCAGAGTCCCTCTGGCCACGGTAACTGGGGTAGATCGGCAAGGAGAATATCCACCTTGTATTCCATGAGGACTGCATCTGATCTACACAACCAGCCCTGCCAGGGCACTAGTGGTGGTGTGCAGGCCTCCTAATAGACACATGGATGGTAGGGAGTGACTTTGAGTGTTAGCAGTATATGTGAGGCTTTTTTTGAAGCCCATCAATGCCTAGAAACTGCTGCCTAGAAAATAAAGTCTAATCTTTCAGGATCAATTAGCCAAGTTAACCAGAGCATGTGAAGAAATAACATGGGGGCGCACCCGTATTGGTGATTTTGTTTCTGAAAAGTGCTGGTGAATTTGTGATCCATGACCCTGGAGAAACAGAGGCAGCTTCTTTTCAAAAAGGTTCTGATTGTTGAAGAGCACGAAACCTGACTTGGTATGTTTGTGGCTAAAAGTACTGGGAAGGGATGAGGCAAAGAGAAATCAGGTATGAAACATACACAAGGAAAAAGAAACTCAGCAGAGGTATCTTTTCCCATCTGAGAAACTGAACACTTGATGTCTTCTGTCCTCTGCCTTATGGCACAGCTGATAGAAAGCTTGTTCCCCTGGTCACTCTGTTAATAAGCACTGATGGGAAAGGAAAGGGGAGTGAAGTTATGACAGGTTAATGAGGCTTCTGTGACATGGTTTGCTGGCGTGGGGAACTGCACTTCATAGAGTCTCAGGCTGCATGTTCCACATCCCAGCCAGCAACTGAGGCTGGAGCTCAAAATGGAGGCTGCAATTCTGGGACAGGTCTGCCCCTTGGAGCACAATGAAAGCTACATGAGGATTAATTTGATCAGATATTCAAGCCCCAGAAATTCCAGGGTTTATTCTGATTATAATCCTTGGACACTTTAGGTGAATACTTACTTCAGCTTTAAGAAATGTACCAGTTTAAGAGCAAGGCTGACTTGTCCTTTGCCACAGTAACTGAGCAGAGGGAAAACTGAAACAGCACATTTTCCCACGTGAAGCATATTTCTGCTCACTGTGAGAAAACAGCAATTTGTCAGGCTGGTTCATTCAGACACAGGTAGGCTCAATGGGCCAAATTTTGCATGTAGTTGCTTCCCAAAAGGAGCAAAAGGCATGGCTTAGAGCTGTTGTTAAAGAGCTTAGTCATTTCATATGTTTTAGGTGAAAGAGTAATGAATGGTGGTTTAGGCAGCAGGAAAACAGAAATTTATCCAGCTGTTCCAGAAAGAACTTTTCTTTCTAAAATTGCCCAGGGTGCCCACACTTTATTTCAAAATATTTGAACTGCTAAATCTGAAGCCTATGGCACATGCCTCATTTCATTACTAGGTGGCTATTAGAAAGGACTGCTGGTCCTTTCTACTGACTCTATGGGTCTCCAGCAACAGAAATTTGACATCTGTTTGATATTATTATTCCATTAGAAGCTTCAGTCTTCAATCCCCTGGCTTTTTTGTGGGCTCCAACACATTCCACTTCAGTGACAAATGTCCCTTGAGCCAGCAGTGCTTTGACAGGGTGGGAGGTACTCCTGCAGAGGAACTGACAAATGGTTTCCATGACAAGTTAAAGTACCCTCAGGAAGTAGAATTTCTGCATGAATATCAAGATGAAAAGGAAAACCCCAAATTGCAAGGGATTTGTGGCAAAAAACCAAAAGGTTCCCCTCCAACTAGCCAAATTTGCATGTGATGTTACAGACTTGCATAAGAGATTGCAGCAGCTCATACTCACAGGCTGCCTCAAAAGTGGAAGCAGGCTACAATAAAGCAGCATGTTCTTGACCTTCTGAACAATTTCTACTTCCTTTAATAACAGAAGCGAGAGCTCCTACTGGGTTGAATCCAATCATTCCAGTGGAAATTTGAGACCAAATGAACCTGTTTCATATGAGTTTGCCAAACTCAGGCTAATAGCTGGATTATTCACCAGCCCACAGTGCATAAGGATCACACCCCAACAATGCTTTAAAGTACGCTGGTGGTCAGGATGATAATATAGGGTAATGGCTCCTTTCACTCTAGGATCTCCAAATACTTTACAGATGTGAATGGACAAGAGCAAAGCAGAATTTCCCAGCCCCACTTTGCTGAGAACTTTCAGGGGCCTTACTGTGTTCAAGAAAGTCATCCTGGCTAAGGGAAATAGAAAAGCAGGGACAGAGGCCCCAGGAACTTGATTACCAATACTTGGATGAAAGCATTAGACATGACTTCACCGCCTCCCAAGATAAGAGTTCATTGTTTCATGGTCTTCTCCCTTCAATGTGGAGATTAGCTCATGTAAACTAAACACAGCAAAGAAACTGCCAATCCTTCCTCTCCAACAGCAAGCACAGAAAAGGCAAATTGTCGTCAGTGGGTGCAATAAGCTTTGCATTTAACACCACAAGCATAAATCTCAGTGCCAAATTTATGATGGCTGAGACCATCATCTGCATTCTCATTCTATTGTTCCCATTCTATCATCGACACCAACACTGCAATACCCCCATGGTCTTTTGGCCAGAAGAAAGCAGGATAGGGTTTCCCTGAAGGATTAATTAGTGACTACAATCAAAATAAACAATCCCCTCACAAATCAACCCTGATGACTCTTAAATAGTTTCTACTTGTCTCTGTGATTTCCTAGTTGTGTTTTACCAGCTTTCTAGCCTCTAAAAATTTCCTCCCACTAGATAATGCACAAAGCATCTAACGTAATACTACAATGGTATCAAGTGACATTTCAGACAAGATTCTTTATCAAATATAAAGAAGGTTCAGCTGTAACTGAATAGTTCTCTGCATTTCTGTCCCTATTTCCTTCACTCACAGGCAGCTGGGCAGTCACAGCATGTGTAGATGGGAAGGTGTTGTGTCAGATACTGGCCATGGTGCCTCCTACCTCCGGGGAGACAAGGGGATCTGCCAGCTGGTGACACAAGCACCACCCACTCCCTTCCCGATGTGCAGGAACACACACACATACAGCTGGCTGGAGACACAGAGGGAGTATCAAACATAGCTCATTCACTGGGAAGAAAAGACAGGCAGCAACTTGGCAATCAGGCAGAGACTTCAGCTCTCTGCTGCTCCTTATCAGTATCATCTGTGGCTTTAGGAAAGGCAAAAAAAGCTGCTTAGGAGCTTGTAGTTTTCCAAATATGAGTATTTTTTCCTTAACAAATTATAATCTCTCTCGATAGTCATGGAGATTTTAATACATTTTCTTTTATTTTCAGAGAGAGGTGCACAGGGCTGAGGTAGTCGTTCTGCTCTTCCCATATTAAACTCCCTGGTACATCAGAGGCCCTCTATTCCAGTTAGTGAGTATGAATGGAGGTATGCAGCTGGTCTGTCCCATGCTTAAAGGACAGTGCTTATAATCCTGGCCTACTCACTCCATAGATTTAAATGCCAGCTGGAAAGTTCCTATTTTTGACAAAGCCATAGAGAGGCAGTCTGCAGACTACACACTGTGTGAAGGAATATGCCATTTCCATTTAAATGATTTCCTTCACAATGGCAAGAGCTAAAAACTTCCTTTATAAAGAGTAAACAAACCAAAGTTTAGGTTCTGACTATGTTGAATGAGGCTCATAAATACATGACAGAGGCCAGATACAGCCCACAGGACATATGTTTGACACCTCTGGTCAATGTGGATAGGAAATGCTGATAAACAGTCAGTCCCACTTCAGTTCTCTGAGACAAATATTTTTGACACAGAGTGCTCAAGCACAAAGAGTCATTTGCAGACCACCCGGGAGACTTGCATTGAAATGACCTTCCTTTGCTTGGATGATCAATTATACTAATGTTTATTTCAGGAGTTGCAACATTTGTTCTTAAATGGAAGCAGCCCAGAGGAGCCATGTATATAACCCCACTTACTTGTTGGTAACTGCCTGCATAAACTCATCAATCAGTTCGTCGTACTGTTTCCCACGAACCCTCTTCTGTTTCAGTCCAATATACAGTGGATCATTCAGGAGAGCCTAGGACACAAAGCAATTCTGTTGACATCTTCTCTTCTGCAGATGGACAGAGATTTATGTCCCAGCTTACCAAAAATTTTTGTCTGATGTAGTCATATTAATTTTACATACTATGCAGCACACACATCCCTTCCCAAGCAGGAAATGTTTCCGTAGGAAGCTATGGCCTATCTTTTAGCATAAATAAAGTCAGAGGGATGCAACACTTCGTGACTGCCATAGGAAATGGAAATCCCTGGAAAAGGTCTACCAAAAGCTCTCTGCCAAGTGCCTCACTCCTAGTGAATGAACTTGTGTGAGGAGTGCTCACTGTGCATTCAGTTCTTAATTTTGCACTGAGGGTAGGATAGCTGTGGACCATAAACAGTGCTTTGTGCAATGAAGACCACCTGATGTAACTTGAAATGATGTGTCATTTAGGCCTTTTAGATGATAGCACAGAGTTGACCACAATCAGAGATCAGATGGCAGAATATTCCCAATAATTGCACCTGCCTAGTGCTCACTTCCATTATCTGGCAGGTATAAAGTCAAGATATTTTCATACAGATTAATTTATATTTTGGTTCCAAACAGGAACATAAAATCAGGCCATTCCTCCAAGCAATCCAGCAGGTGTTAAGTCAACATCCATAAGCCACCTAAAAAAGACTGAGTCACCATGGAAATAGCATATATTTTGGGGAAAATTACAGGACAAACACTGGCAGGAGACAGTCAGCCAACACCTCTGAGAGTCACTGCAAATGAACTCTACTTGCCTTCCAATTTCAGGAACCCAACTATCCACAAGGGGAGGATGAGCCATCATAAACTTATTGTCCTGCAGCCATATAGCCCTAAATATTGGGAGGTATGCTAATATCAGATCTGTTTTTTACTGTTTTTACTGCCACTGTTTTCCCTTAGAAGGAAAGATGAAAGAGGTTTTCCTGTGAGTTTGATACATTAGGGCTCTTCAGGGCCATGAAACAGAAAGGAGATCCACTTGCATAACTTCACTGATTGCTCCTACAGCACCGCCTGCTCTGGGCCCTGTTCTCAGAATACAAAATTCTGCCACAGACAAGCTGAAAAATGCCAAGCTCCAAAAAAACTCTGAATTGCTGAAAGCAAATATATTTGTATAGTAGTATACAAAGTATCCAAGTATACAGAAAGACAAACTGGCAACTGATGCTAAAAATGCTTTATTTACTGAGTTCTATACCTGAGCTTCATGTGTTAGCAACACAGCCACCCTTGGCTCTCCAGATATTAATGGGCAGAGATGAACAGGGTGAATGCCTGTAAGAGGTATCTTATTTATGATAAACAAGTTTACTTGTGGGGCAGGATGCTCCTAGGATGTGCTTAGGGTTCAGTTAATCTGGGTTTATACATATGAGAAAGCCATTAAATAAATAAGAAAACAAATTATTTATACAGTGAGGAAATATATTTTTCATATTGCTGGAAAACAGCAACTTCTACATCTTAACCCTAGATGTGGAAATTGCCTTCACAGAGAAGTTCCTGAACACGTAAATTACATCTAATCTTGGGCAGAAGCAAAAGGGTCCAAGAATGATTCTGTAAGTCCCTTTTTCTGATACCATCTGGCCCTTGCAGAGACCTAAAAACCATTGGTGCCACTTTGGATTTTAGCGTCCCCCGTCTGCTGAGACAGAAACAAGATGGATGTGCATGATCAGATGCTTTTCTTGAGAAGGGAAGCACTTTTACCCAGATCCCTCTGGAAGAAGCTCCAGCTGGGAGGCTCAAAGCACTGGTGGCATGCAGAGCAGCATGGAGAAGGAGCAGATGAAGGATCCAAAGTCGAGTGCAATGTTCTATTGCAGGAAGTGAGAGACTGAGACTTAATTCCTGCTTTAGCCTCTGTGGGTCCAAACTCAGAGTCCTCCCTTTTCAGGAAAGACCATGAATCAGGCTGAGATGAGCATACCCTGTATTCCAAAAGTCCATGACAGGCTGCTATGCTAAAGTGGTAACATAATCCTGGGGCCAGAGACCAAAGAGGTAATTCAGATTCTCAGATGTCATCTATGGGCACTGATTTTGCATTCTTTCACTCTTTCCAAGGGTCCAGTGTGAGATGCTTGGGGCAGGACTGAAAGAGCTGCAGAAAGTCTAGCTGTCCAGTGAGCATCAGCATGTCTGAAGATGTCAGGATTAAATCGTCTTCATACACAAACTCAAAGCTCTTTCGCTCCAGATTTTTTATGTCCCTCAAGAAATGTGTGTTTGGTTTACATGGGGTCATGTGAAGCACAAGTACATTTTACAAAAATGGGCAAACCCGGGCCATCACAAATAGCTATAGGATATTAATTTTAAAAAGACATCCTCACAGATGTCCATTCTGGCATTGCTGAAATGTTTCACTTTGGCCTTTCTGAGCCAGAATCATAAGGCAAAAATCTGCAAACAGATGGAGTCCTCTTGCTTGGTTATCATGTGCAGTAACACGTGCAATCTAACAAAACAGTGACATTAATCATTCCCAAACCACTCACCAGGGATTCTCCATTTCTGGAATATAGTCATCCTTACACAGACACGAATATCTGCCTGTTCCCTCACAATTACCAGAGGAGGAATAATTCTGGGACTTCCTGTATAAAGCCTGTCAACTCACCTTGCCATGCTGAGAGGTGGAGCTGAGCTTTCAGCTCCAACTGGTAACACTGAGTCTTCTCACCAGGGGACCATGAGTATATTTAGTGTTTATTTCAATTCCCCATAAGAACAAAAGGTTCTCATGCATCAAACAGGAATTAAACCTTCCCACTTCCCTGCAGTGCTGGTCTAGCCATCATCTCATCTCAGATGTCTCCAGCTTTGTCTGCACATTTAGGGAACTGACCCCAGTTAAGTGCTAATCTTGATTCTTTCTCCCTCCATGTCAGATTTATGAAAAATTGTCTTACCTCATTGTCTGTACCAACATCTAGTAGGACAGGGAGGCATTGTTGTGGGTGAACTCCACCACAGGCTGTATACAAAGCAAGCTTTCCAACTGGGATACCCATGCCGTAACTTCCTAGGTCTCCTAAACCAAGAATCCTCTCTCCATCTGTCACCACGATAGCCTAGGAGGATCAAAAGAGACTGTTGTATGGGGTTGCCAAAGCTCTAGAAACAAAACCAGCTCCATTGTTTCCACACTGATGCCATTTTGCAGATGACTGTGCAATGGATATTTGCTCCTTGTCCATGACAGCACATTAATTTGCTGTTAGCAACAGGGGCTTGCTCATTTTTGGGGGTGGAGAAAGTGTAACAGGTAGCAGCTCACAGAGTAGGAGAACAGCAGCTCTGCTGGAGAATACTTCAATTCACTGTAGCAGAGCACAAGCAGCATGATTATTGTGTATCCTCAGCTGTACTACAAGAAGTATCACAAATGAGATCTGGCCTTGATTGTTTTCATCTTTTTTTTCTAGAAGAAAAAAGTGTGCTTAGGATCTGCATCTGTGGAAGAAACATATTTCAGCGTCCTTTCTTATTCAACATAAACTATACACATATTTGAACTTTTTGCTATTTGCTTTTACTTCTGAGTCAATGTGAAGTGCTAGCAATGAGGAAGTCTCTTTTTGGGTGGGCTCCATCTGGTTTTGGGTGTGCATTCACTTTTTACCACACCCAGAGGATGCAGTTGGGATTGAAAGGCAGTAATGGGAATAGGGAAAGCAGCAAGCATATGCACTGCTACAGGCTTATCCTGAAATTAAATGGAGCTAATATTCAAACTATGCAGAGAATATTAAAACAAAATTAAGTTCTAATGAATCAGAACATTCCTCTGGAACACTGATGCCTTTTCATCCAAATAAATAAGTGTTCTCAGGCAAACTTAAAAACCTCTCATAGCATTTAGATATCCATTGGAGGGAGAAAAAAAATCTTCAGCCTAAGATGTGCTGCAGTACTCTATAGTTACCAAAGCTCCTCAAGGCAACACTGAGAAATGAATCAGAACAGAAAATACAGCATGGGAGAAATGCACTGCTATTTGTAACATAGAGGGGAAACTGGACTCACACTTGTTTGTGGCTCTTTGGATTTGAAAAACACGCCCAAAAAAGAGCACCTGATACACAAGGACATTAAAGTAATGTTTTTATTCACTCGTTCATATGATCAGAACTCAACAAATAGGACATTAATCTCTGGCTGAGCAGGGCAGACCCTTCTACCTGAAGGTAGGAGGTTACTGGTTTAACAACTAGGAACCTGTTTTCTACTTCCATCTGTGATACAAATTTTCTTGATTACTCTAGTGAAATCACTGTATAAAGGTTAGGTATGCAGTTTATGACAGCCAGCTAAATGGTTTCTAAACTCATTTGACATCTGATGGGGGGAGACAGAAACCTCCAGAGGGCATCTCCTCTCTCCAGCAGCTCTTTTGAGAATACGTGAATTGGTTATTTCTGTTCGAAAACCTCAGTTCCTTCTTCATTGGCACTGCAGAAGTACTTACAATATGAGACTAGGCACTAAGTCCCCAGGCAGCTGATGTTAACTGAGATGACTCTGGACCATAGGCTGTACCCAGTTAATCAGTCCAGGTTTGCAGTGCTTTAGTAGCAGGCATGTGGCCCAGCAGAGTGATCCAGAGTGCTATGCTGATCTCCAAGCTGCCAAGGCAATGCAGAGACACAAGTGCTGGTGTTGGCATTCCCAGTTCCATGCACTGATTGCAGGAGGTCAGCCTTTACAGCATGAACTGATACTCTACATTGAGTGAACCAACAGAAAACACTCCATGGCAAAGATTTTGAATAGCCCTGTATAGCAATAATCCTGGTGGGGATTCAAGAGCCTGAGTGCACTTCTAGGGCAGGCATCCCACAAAAAGAGGGAGGAATGAGGAGAGGGAAGGCAGGATGGAAGGCCAATGCAGTAGCTTGCATGGCAGCACACTTGTCTTGAAATAAAATACATGTTTCTACACCATCCTCACTTTGAGTGGCTTGAGTTCATAGCTGCCAGGATGACACCCATCATGAATGATTCATTGCATTCTTTTTGCTTTAGCTGGGCCATTGTGAAGAAAAGAGTACAGGACTAAGGAACCAGAGAGAAAATTGGCAAGGGAAGGCACTCCTGAGGATGGCATTTTATCCAATATTTCTTCATGTCAGGATTCATTAGCGACACTGGAAGGGACACAAAACCCCCACATTCCCACATAAGAATGACCAGAAATGGTTTCCTCTCACTTGTTCCGGTACTATGATTCTTTCAGGGCAGCCCAGCTTTGACAGGAGCATTGAAGGTGTGGCCCATTAGGGCTTAGTTGAAGCTTTGCTAAGCTAAGCAGAGCACCAGCATCCTTCCAGCCTTCCAGGCAGAGGATCCAGGGTTTGGCCCAGATTTCCCAATTCCTCCAGTAAGCACTGTTGCCATGAAGCCCTAATGAGCCAAATCTAATGAGCAAAATGTGGACAGCATCTCTAGGTATTTCTGCACTGTCTTTAGTGGGTGGTGTTCAGTGGTGGGAGTGTTCAGCCTTTTTAAAAAAAAAAACTGGGTCCCTCCAGGGAATTAAGTGCAGTCCAGGTGCCTCCCTACTTATCTCAAAATCTTGAGCGTTCCAGTGCCTACCAGTTCAGACATGAAGAATTCTGTGCACAAAAACACAGGGAACCCTGTGCTCCATAACAGCAATACTGATAAAATGAGCTGCCTTGGTAGTCTGGCAAACCTGGGAAGTAGATAGTCTGAATCTCTTTCATGGACCATTACCCTTCCTATGATCTGTTTTGGGTGCCAGAGGGGCTGTTTCAACAACAAACTCTAGTCTTTCTGTGCCAGTTTCCCCATCTGCAAAAACATTTCTATTAGCCATAATGAATTCTGCTCACAGTTCTGTGTTGGAAACAAATGGAAATACTGAGTTTGTTGGACAGAGCAAGGACAAAATACCTAGCCTGCCTCTCTTCTCCATGGTTCCAAACACAAGTTTATATGACTGTAATCACTTTTTCTGAAAACATGTCAGATTTCCTTTTTTTCCCCCCTTAGAAATGGAAAATGCTTGCAAGATATTCTCAGCTGCCAAATCTTTGTTCTTGGAAGAAGCAGATGATTGATAGGGGACCAAAACTCTGTCAATAGCCATGGAAATTCCCAGGAACATGTACTTTCAGACTGATAGGATAAGGTGAGGTGACTGGCAAGACCTGCCTTAAGTGTTGACTTTATTTCATGCCAGGGACTTGCCCAGCCCCAAGCTCTAGTGAAAAAACTTCACAAGAACACTTTTTGGGTGGGGTGACAATCATATTTTCAGCTGCTAGATATCAAACATTATTTTCATAGTTGCCAATGTTCTTGATGCTGCATGACTCACTGGATTTGGGAAGGAGTCCTACAAGCACATTGATTACAGAGATATCTTAAAGAGATTTGGTGCAAGTTAGCCATGCATATCTAATACATATATCTTACTTTTTCACTAGGGCCCCGATTCTGTACAAATTTATTATCGTGCACTTTTTTTTTTTAATTGACCAAGATCATGCTACCTCTGAAAAAGTTGTTCTTGACTGCATGTATACACACATACATGACAGTCTCTGAAGTCCCAACTTGAACTGGAAATTGAAACTGAACTGAAGTTCAACCTGAAAATTCTCTAAGGAAGGGAAGCATTCTTTTCTTGTCCTTTTAAATAGCCAGTTCTGTAAATGATGCCAAGCAGTTCCACTAAATATCCCATTTTGCACCAAACTGTCTGTAATTTCCCAGTCCACGGAAGACATGCCACGTACCTTGACATTTTCTTCAGGCCAAGCGTTTAGCATAGTTGCAATATGGCCTATGTCATGGATGGTGATAAACAATCCCCTAAGAGAGGAAAAGAAAAGGAAAGAAAGAGAAGAAAAATAGGCCTTGTAATAAAACTAGTAAGATAAAAGAAAACAGGTGAACTTGAAAATGGAGGGATGTGAGCTGCTGAGTACAAAACCAGGCAACTCACTGATACAAAAATGAGACCTCAAGGGACTGCTAACAGCAAGGTAAATTCTCATTTTCAAACCAAAAGACTCAACGTCCTTAATGGCAACTTCATTCAGCAGCAACTAGTGTTGCACATTTAACACTTGTGAAACATCTCTGCTTCAGGGAGCAAACTCTGCCTTAGTGCAGAAGAGTTTTCTAGTTATAGCAATTTTGATAAATGCAGCGGAGGCTGATGGTTTTACCATAAGCCTTGTTACACATTCTTTCCTGAGGAGCTTATAGCTCCTGGCCATTCAAAGAGTGAAAGCATGATCCTTCTCACCCAGCTACCAGTGTCAGTGATGGGGATGGCTACTCCAGAGCTAGGTATTTTGGGTCACGTCTCTAGTCCACAGAACTCCAATCTGACTGGATCAATATCTGCCATGGCATTTGCTTTGATCAAGCCAAAACTGACTTTTTTTCCCCCGTGAATATCTGATCCCAGATTTTGACATTCACCAAGTGAAAACCACAAAAAATTATGAGAAGTGAAACAGAAAATTAAATGTTTGGATGTAACTTCAGAGTGAAGTGTTTATATGGACAATAACATAGCTGATTGCACTAAGGTTAATCCTTTCTCAATGCAAAGCTCTACAGGTTTTAAACAAAAGTGCCTTCTTTTTAAATAAAATTAGGAGCTGGAAGAGATAATTTTTGAAACGTTCGAGATTGGTGGCTTATTTTATTGCCTCTCTGCTGTTCTCAAAAAGAATATCAGTAGCAGGGATTCTTTCAATACCCAGGACAGTATTATTTACATTGAATGATCTCTGCTCTGATACTCTGGGATTTTGCTAAAGTTCCTTTTAGGCTGCACTAACCCCAAAAAAGGCAAGCTATCCTCCTACCTATGTCAGGGAAAATTACTTACATTGCTCACAGTGCTGTCTAATCAGTGCAATCAAGGGCTCTAGCTGGAGGACTCCCCTTGGCAGGAGGATGCAGCCATTTTCCTGGCCTTGTTATCTGCTCACAGAAGCAGGAGTTGTGCCAGCAATTAGTAATAGTTGGAAAAACAGAGAGATGCATTTTTGTTGCTTACATCTCTCAACTATTGCTCAGCCCCAGAAAGTTCAGATCCGGTCATGGTTTGGGCTTCTAATGTGAAACATTAGGGAGAAGAAGCTTGAAGACAACCTCCATTGTAAAGCCATATGAGTGATGGATAATCAAACATAATTGGGCTACTCACTCTGGCAAGAGCTTATCTCACATGACTCTTCTAGGGGACAGATATCTTCCCACAGTCAACTGTGGGATTCCTAATGAAAATGCCCTTTACTTCGAAAAGAAGAAAAATAAAAGTGCTGACTTCAACACTGTTCAAGTCACAATCACACAGACAGATCAGAAAGGCAAAAAAGGAAAATAGCATTTCATTTATTCAGTGTAATTCTTTAACACTGTGCCAATAACCAATGAACTAATCACATACACATGGCTTGCCTCAAAGACAGTATTCACAGATGTCAATCTTCATAAAAAGGGAGTACTGTACTGCTGCCATCTATGTTTAGAAAGCAGTTATCATCTGGGAATTAAAAGTGCAAATTAGTAACATCACTGCATATATTTCAGGTTGTGATATGCTTTTAGGAAGAATGCTATTGTTTGAAGGTAGCATTTTCCACACATAATGAAGACACCTAGTAAGTGTCTCCCCGTGTGCCTCATACATTCACATCTTTTCAGTACTGAAGGGAGTCCACCAGCTATCTAACCTTGGAAAAATACGCTGAGCTCACAGCAGAAGCTGAAACCCAGCAGTCTACCCAGTGCTGGTCATGCAGCTCAATGGAACTGAGAGTTGTTTCATATGAAAGTGGAGAGGGCAGCTACCCAATGCCCCTTGATTCTGACCCTTGAATTGGGAGGGCAGCGGGCCGGTATTCAAGCCCTGCTCAGGATTTGCCAGTGGAGAGAGTTCAGCTTGGCTCTTCCAAAATCTGATGACTACTCTCACTATGCTCCTTGGGAGTAGGACTCTCACAGCTGTCATCCGATTGGCTTGGCTTAGATAGCCTGGTTGGTGACTGGGAATCAAGCATGGAGACAGCACTCTCAGAATTCGTGTTCCCTTCCTTAATAATATGTCTTTGATGCTAATTGCTCCTTACTTTACTTCAGGCAAATTCAGATGGCTTATTTTAGACTAACACCCTAATGGCACCACAGCTTTGCAAGGGAAACCATCAGGAGGAGCAGAAACGGTGATCCATGTGGGGAAAATGACTCTCTCAGTGACACAGCCACATCAGGAAGCGGGCATGTATCTAAGCAAGCCTCATTTTTCACTAATGCTGAGAGCCAAGGGCCCAGGTTCAATAAAACACCTAAATTTCCAATGCCTTTAGGCAACCAGCTGAAGCAAGTTCCTGAATTTGGTTGAGGGTCTGTGGCATCCCATTTGGTGTTCAAGCATTCAGAATGAGATCCTGGTAGTCGTGAGGTGGAAATCCCTTTGCAGATGGAATATGCAATGATCAATTCTGACAGGCAGTTGAGCAAAAGGAAACAGACACATCAGACCTTACAGCCAGGAGTCACAGATATGTCCTCATTTTGTATGAGCCACAGGAGAGTTGTGCTTTCCCTGCTGACAATTCACCCACAGAGACGAGCTAGCCAACCCCCAAACTGGCAGAGGGTTTATCTGTCCAAAAATCCCTTCTGCAAGACAAGCAGAAGGAACAAGCTCCACAAACTGAGCTCAGAAAAGCTTTGCTGATGAGTGAATAGGGAAGAGTAGCAGCCAGGTTTGTCTCAAGGACACACAAACTACTATGAGGGTAGTGAGGCACTAGAACAGGTCTCCCAGAGAAGCTGTGGGTGTACAGCTGGAGGTATTCAAGGCCAGGTTGGATGCCTTCAAGCAAGATGGTCTAGTGGAACGTGTCCCTGTCCATGGCAAGGGGGTGGACTACATGATCTCTCATCATTTCAAACCCAAGCCATTCTATGATTCCATGATTATAGGAGAGGTAACAGGAGCAAAAGCTTATTTGTAATTTCGAGAACAGCAAGGTAGAGCTCTGAATACTAAGAGGAACAAAAAGGCCTACGTGGACCAGTAGTAAATAAGAAACATCCAAGTGACTACAAAATAAATTAACTTGATTTTTCTGTGGAAAAGATGCAGCCTAAGCCTTCTGGAGGAGAAATGAAACCTCAGCAACCTTTATCATCTTTATTCTGCCGTTATCATCATGTCTGCTCCAACTCCCTTGGGAGTACAGTTGATAAATTGCTTCAGAGAAACACAAAGAAATGAAGCAGTTTTCCTGGAATCTTCTTGACACTCAATAACAAGGATTCAATTAAGATGTATAGCTAAAAATGTAATAATTTTGATCAAGTCACTTAACACAGGCATTGTGTGGGGCAGAGATGCAATGTTTTTCCAGACCAGAAAACTCACCTGTGCCCAGGAACCTGCCATTCTGCATGGGTTCAGTCATGCGTGGGGACAAAACTACAAGAACTACAGCTTAGTAAAAATTAACTGCCTCAGCGATTTCAATTCGCCATGTTGTACCATTATTTTGGTTAAATAGTAACCTTCAGAGAGCTATTAGCTTTGTGGGGGTAATTAAAATCAGGGAGTGCTTCAACCTGCATTCATTAGGGTTTCACAGCTGCAGTCTCATCTTCAGTCCATCAATGTCACAGGTTTCATAACAGCTGCCTTTAGTTAAGGTAGAAGTCAGATTAGATTTTTTGTGCCACTGAGCACATCTGTAAGAGTCCAGGAAACTTCAAGGAGAGTTACAGCTTTTTAATTTGTCACTGAGGTAGTATTTTTGTCTGGATGTCAGCAAGCCCAGTCAAACTGCCCGAACTGGACTGCAGGATCTAGCAAATTGCAGGTCACTGCAGAGTCCATGAAAGGGCTTGAGTATATTCACCCACAAGACCTTTTCTCACCCCTTAGGCAGTGACATTATCTTTTCTGGTTTTATCCTTACTGAGTTCATGGCAGTACTCCAGGATTTATAATGCTACACAGTGAGCCATATGAAGAGTCCTCCTCTGAGCCCCAGTACTGGTTAGATCTTGGCCATCCTGATGGCATTCTGAAAGTCCCACAATGACAACAATCCCTTAACAACAAGGTTCATTATTGAAAAAGTTCAGAGACAAAGAAAACATGGCCCATTTGATACCCAGAGGAAGTGGTACTAGATACTGGTGATGGCTTTTTGGGATAACATTTATATTTTTTACAAGAATATGTAGTGACAGGACAAGGGACAATAGTTCTTTCAAACTGAAAGAGGGCAAGTTTAGATTAGATATTAGAAAGAAATTCCTTACTGTTAGGTTAGTGAGGGACTTGCAACGTTGCCCAGGGAGTCTTGGGACTTGCCATCCCTAGAAGTGTTCAAGGCCAGGTTGGATGGGGCTTTGAGCAATCTGACCTAGTGGAAGGTGTCCCTGCCCATGGCAGGGAGGCTGAAACTAGATAATCTTTAAGGTCCCTTCTAACCCAAACCATTCTATGATTCTATGATTCTTTTAGACATTTGGGAAGAAATTAGTTTTAACATGTCTCGGATATTAGAAAAAAGAAATATCCTTTAATCCTTGCATTCAATAACAAGTTACTTCTTTAAAAAGGCTAGGCAGTGTTCCCCTTTCTGACAGTCCTGGTTAGCAATGCTGACTTGTGAGCTATTTCCCATTAGAAAAAACAGTGGAGCCAGCAGTGCTATCTCTAAAGCACTATTGTTTGTTTACAGAGAATGTTCATTCCCCAAAGCACAGAGGGGAGTGAAAAACATTATGCAATCTTTCCTCACAGCTCTAAATCTCTCCTCACTTCCCTCCTACCCAGAAGTCTCTCTCCCTCTCCTCATGGATTTTCCTTGGCAATTACCAATGCTCCTGTGGCTATGTTTGCAACCTTTTTGGTGTAGTCTTGCCCCACTGCTGCCTCTGATGTGAAATCAAACAGAAATCCATTGCAATCAAATGCAATCAATGCCTTTGCTTCATCAAATGAATGCTTCACCATGTAAAACCTCTTTGGCCATTGCTGTGTTCTTCTTCCTGTCTTGTCCTGTGCTGGGGGTTTGGGCAGCATTCCTATGACTTCAGTTACCTGTTTAAATCTATAAAATTAATGGCCTCTTTACACTTATCATATATGAGTAACAGTTGGCAATTACACCCACATCACACTGGTCAAAAGCCACAAAAGAACAGAACAAATGATGGCATGAAATTCCCTTACTGGCTGAGATTGAAAACGCTTGCATATTTATGATCTGTGGAGGAAAAGAGACCACCAGAAGGACCTCAAAAGCTCCTAAGGTGACAGGAGTTGAAAAACACAACCCTCCCCACTCAACTATTGCAGCTTCATCCTTCTTCTCCTCGCTCACTCCTCCAGGGGACTTCTCTCTGAAGAGTTAGATACTTGCTCAGTAAGAGAGGAATGTATTTGCACAGTTTGTCCAACGTTTACTGATCAGGCTTGCTCAGGGTTTGGTATACAACAGGAAGAGCACAAAAAAACCTCATCTGCAAGTTCCACATGCTTTCTGCACAGAGATCAGTCCATCAGCCTTGTTTATTCAGAAAACAGGTGTCTTTAATGAGTTACCAGGCTTTGCCTCATATAATTACTTGTTCCTGAGAAGAAGAACTGATGGAGGGAAGTAGATTAAAATGGTAGCTAAGGTCCCTACTTCTCAGCCAGCCAAGGAAGAGTCCTTCTAAGGAGTGTGGCTCCTTGTGTGTGCTGCCATGCCAAATCAGTGAACTGCATGACCAAAGGTAACAAAACTCAGACTTTGTTCAATTTTCTTTGCACTTATTAACTTCTAGTTTGGGTGCTATGAGGGGAACTTGCTCCACAAGTGAGGAGACGATAAAAACTACCGTGTAAGTTTACGTTAAGAAAATGCACATATCCCCAATACTTATATCAGACAAGCAGGCATCATGAGTAAGTGTTTTTATCTGGATAGGAATGGCTCATTCTTGGAATACTAATAAAGGTTAAGTGTCTCCACTTAAAATGTGAAGGTGATTAAATTCTACTCACATAAAAGTCCTTGAGTGTTTTAACTTAATTTGGCTTGGACTTCCCTTAGAAGACATAGGAAATCCATGGGAAATCATTGCTTAAAAAGGCAACAAACAAAAGAGATGAGCCAGATCTTTGCGAGCATCCCAGTCTGCACCAGGCTGCTGTTGGACAGCCATGAAAAAGTGGTGAGACAGCAGGCAGAAACCTACAGTGAGTTATAAGGCTGGGCAGAAAACAGCTCTGACAGGCATGGCACAGGCTGACCTTCTGCAGTGATCACAGCCATTCCTTACACAAAGGCATGATGCTCTCACAAAACCTGGAGCAAGACCGTCTCAGAGTAACACTGAAATCCACATGTCAAAATTATTTTCACACTCAGGAAATGAGAAACCAAGTTGGCTTGCCAGTGTGGAAGGATGCTGACTGCCGCTGCACGCTGCTCTGTGCTCTTTGCAGTCTGGCTGAATTATGCCCCAAGCCCAGCTGACAGGTTGGTATTTTGGCTGCCCAAGGCTGCAAAAGGGACATGCACGAGGGAGGGATCAGCTGATGGACTTGGCTTTTGTGGCGTACTAACCACAGAAAACTCTCACTGCTGTGCCAGAGGAACAGGCTGGAGGAGCCACTCTGGATTTAAGGCCAGTCTGTGCTAGAGATGAAATACAATGTGGTTACAGTAAGGGCCTACATTTGGTTTTATTTATATTCACTTTCAAAACTCATATACAAAATTGACAGGTTGAGCAATATGACCCCTTAGGGACATTTCCACCAGCTGCACCCCCACTGTTGACTTTTTTTGATTCTGGTCTCTGCCAGTACAGGACAAAAGGCTTCAGAACAACAAAATAAACTTTGAAATTGCTTAGCTGTTTTAGGGAGCTTGAGATTACAAATGCCTGTGGGCTACAGACTTTGGAGAGAAAGTATGTGCTAGCATGCACTGATTTGTCTAAATACAGTACAATTAATCATCAGATTGGACAAAATCTCTGCAATGATTCATCACCTATTTTTTTTTCAGATTTTTTATAATAATGGCCAAAAATTTTTCATTGTTTTAGGCAATTTTCCTTGTAAATTGTAGTTGGTGACCAGTACCCTACAGTAATAACGAAAAAATGACAGAAACCAAGCACAATCAAATATTAGTGAAATCTATAGAGACTTATAAGGCAATATAACTATAATTTAAATTCAGTAGGATATTTAATTTCAAATGACCTGCAACATGAATAATTTCATTACTACCATAAAAGTCCTTAACGTTATCACCATATATTTTAGGTAGGAAATTTAGTGTGGAAGCCAGAAGATGCAGGCTTCAAATTAGAATAAGGAAAGATTCACTATCCACACAACCCTCCCTAAACCTACACTGGGAAATCTCCATGATCCCATGGGATTGAAAGCTGCTAAGTTGTAGGAAACTGCCAAAGACCAGGAACAGAGAGATTTAAGTGAGCACATACGAGTGCAAGCTGTAGCTCTCCACATTTATTGCCATAGTCCAACCCTGCCACAGCAGGAAGGTCCAGACGACAGCCTAAAGCAAAGCTTTTGGATCCATCTCCTATCTGCCAGATTAATAACGCCCACCACTATTTTTAGCAGGTTGGGGTTTTTTTCCCCCCAGGAAACGAGCAACTATACTGTGTCCTCTCTCACCTTCTAGCTCATTTCAACAAATTTATCAGAAAGGCAAAGGTCGCAAAGATGTTTGCTCCCATACCACTTTATGAAAATTACTGTTGAGATGAAGAGAAAAAATAAAGAGATTCATGTCCTCACCACTCTGGGGAGGGGAACATAGAGCTTACTCTGACAATTATTCTGACAGCTGCCCAAAAACACCGTTTGCAGCTGCACACAACATGTGTTGCTTCCCACCTAGTACCTACTCTAGTACCTCCTCAGCCCTCACTAGCAAAGCCTTAGAGCTTTCCTGGGCTGCAGGAATAAGCAGAAGGCAGAGAAAAGGAGGAAAATATGTGGCTGTAGAGGAAACCAAAAGAAAAAAAACAATGGTTATGGGGCAGGATCAAAAAGGCACAGATAGGAAATCACAGGGGACAGCAAGCAGAGCACTGAAAGCTGTGCTCACTGCTCCCTAAGGAAGAGGTGCGGGAAGGGGAGGAGGACAAGCTGATGTGGGTGGCTATAGTGAAGCACGGGTGGATATGAAAAAAAGGATGAAGGGGATGTGGAAAGGAACATAAGGTTTCACAGATACAAAATGTTAGGGGACAGTGGACAGAAACCAGAAGGAATCCTGGATTTATTGATCCTGCTAGTCAGGCATCAGCCTAAAGAATAAATATCCTTTCTTCATGTCCAGGGGGAAGTTGATGGAGAAAGGCCAGCTCAGTACCTATTGTCATTGGTCATTATGCAGCAATGTGAAAAGGCAGAGGGTAGGAATCAGGTCCCCAGTGGATCTCTGTCATCCACATTCTAGGACTGAGGCAAGAGGCAAGCAAACCCATGTTCCTCTTGGTTTGTCATGAGCTGCTTTCCCCTACTGTATGCTCAGGATTCAATTTTCTGTTTGAAGCAGAGATCTGCCAAGTCACAGCATAATTTGGGGATTAAATCCTCCTTGTATTTTAAAATTTGACCAAAATTCCCAGTGTCCTTTCCAGAAGTGGTGTTTCAATACTGTTTAGGAGGACCTCTGAGAAGGTCTCTCTGTGTAAGGATCAGGCTGCTGGAGCCAAGGACTAGGGAAGTGCCAAGCAGGTCTGCAGTATGGGGTGTGACTCTGGCTTACCTCAGATCCCCCTTCTTGCTAATGTGCAGGAGGGAGAGGGGGAAACCAGATTGCCTTCTGTCACCCACAAATAAATTTACAGATGCAGTTGGGTGAAGATCAGGCATTGATGTGAGACATAAGTTTCCACCAACCAGCAAGTGTGGGCACTTCCCAAATTCAGCAACCTTGGCTACGTTTAAGCTCATCATGCTCAAAGGGCTTGATATTCTTTGTTCAAAAACAATTTCACGTGTAGGAAAATTTGACTTGGCCCTGATTTTCCTCTGGCTTTTTTGAGGTTCAGTCCTACACCTGACTGTGTGCTGGATGCTGGAAGTATCTCAGAAACTGGAAGATTACAGGATTACAAAGAGAAACACACCGAGATGGTCAATCAGTGCTGTTGCTCAGTTGATTTTGACCAAGGAGCCCTTATCTGTTTCACTGCTAAGCACACAATGTATTCTGTTTTCCTTCATAGTGCAGAGGTTAAGGTGGGATCAAAAACCCCAGGGAAGTTAAATTAAGTCCTACCCTGATTATATTTCCTTCCTGTGCTGTGCAAATTCTTCCAGGACCCACACCTTCCCTTTTAAAGTGCACTGCAGGGAGCCCCAAGAATGAACGAAGAATTAGAACAAAGTTTAATAAAGAAAAGAAAGATTATTTTGACTATACTAGAAAAATCAGCTTCCAAATAAATGAAATATAATTTGGTATACTTTTAGTGAATCCACCTAATAAAAAAAAATCTAACTTTTGTCACAAATTGCAGCAAATACAGAAAACAGCAGCAGTTTTTCTACGAATTCTTCCATAATCAGGCCACAGAATCATAGGATCACAGAACTGTTTGGTCTAAAGGGGACCTTAAAGATAATCTAACCATGGCAAACCACCTAATCATGGCAAACCTCTTGCCGCGGGCAGGGATACCTTCCCCTACACCAGGTTGCTCAGAGCCCCATCCAATCTGGTCTTGAACACTTCCAGGGCTAGGACATCCACAGCTTCTCTTGGCAACCTATGCCAACCTACGCCTCATCACCCTCACAGTCAAAAACTTCTTATATTTAATCTACCCTCTTTCAGTTTAAAACCACTGCTCCTTATCCTATTACTGTACACCCTCATGCAAGCCCCTCTCCAGCTTTCCTGGCACTGCAGGTGCTATAGGGTGTGCCTGGAACCTTCCCTTCTCCAGGCTGAACAGCCCCAGCTCTCTCAGCCTGTCTTCACAGGAGAGGAACTCCAGCCATCTGAGCATCTTTGTGGCCTTCTCCGAACTCTCTACGAGAGGTTCATGTCCTTCTTATGTTGGGGGCCCCAGAGCTGGACACAGCGCTCCAGGTGGGTCTCACCAGAGCAGATAGAGGAGGGGAGAATCACCTCTCTTGCCTTGCTGGCCATGCTGCTTTGGATGCAGCCCAGGACATGGTTGGCTTTTTGAGCACAATCCATGGCTCTTCCACAGCCCAATGGATACTGCTGTCCAAGGTTTTCATGATAGTCAGCATCATTTCCCCTGAAATTTACATCCTGGTATTCATTATTCTAAATAATGCTTCTCCCTCCTCCCTGTCTTTGGCATTTTTTTGTTTGAGGTGGGGTTGTTTCTTGTGGCAGCAGCATAGATTTATGCCAGATCAAAGGAGAACACATTCTCTTGTATTTCCTTCACCAGGTCAACCTCTTTCTTTTGGACAACTCCACCTCTTCCTTCAAGCTTCTCCTGGTAAATCAGGGAATTTCAACAGACTTAAGACTAAATCACCTCTGACAGCAGCGGAAAGCCTGACCATAAATTAACATGAGATTTGCTGTTAACTTCTGTGGGCCTATGTTTTACCTCATGCCCATAAAAGTTTCTCATGGTTGTTAGAGCCAGTGCATACACATTTTTCTGGAAAGGAAAGGAAAGGAAAGGAAAGGAAAGGAAAGGAAAGGAAAGGAAAGGAAAGGAAAGGAAAGGAAAGG
>VZUI01026117.1:0-36272 GCA_013401135.1 Cettia cetti | reverse complement strand
CCATCTTCAGAGCCATCAGGGACTGGCTCTGCTGGGTGTTGTGGAAACCTCTAGCAGCTTTTCACAGAAGCCACCTCTGTGGCCAAAAACCAGGCTGTGCAACACCAATACACATAAAAATATATTTAAGATACTTTGCTTTCTCTGATCCTTGAATTCTCAGGGGCAAGAGAACCAAGAGTGTCAGAAGGTATCAAGCAATATTCCTCACTTTTTTCCTAAAATGTTTTTTTCTCTAGACAATGCCAACAATTTTTCCAACCAGTATCCCATCAAGACTTCCTGCTGTGTTAAATGTGTCTCACCCTTAGATTCATACTTTTGTACTGTGTAGGGAAGTAATGCCACCACTCCACTAAATAAAAAGTCATCAAAGGGGTTGACACGCCTTTGACAAAATGTCAAAATGAACTTCTTCACAGCAGGGAAAGTCTTAGAAATACTGAAAGTTCCTCCTATCACTTAAGTATAAGCAACATAACAGGCACTTATGACATGGAACTCTTAATACCCTTTTATGAGTATTTCCACTTATAAGAAAGAAAAAACATAAAAATCACAGCTGAGGGAACGAATGTTCTTCATAAATCATCTACTCTTTCTTCTTAATGTGTATAGCCTATATTATTTCAACTATAATGTCTCTGATATTAAGAGTTACCACCTTCCTGAATTTTGAGGCGGGCCCAGCAGGTTCTACATGACAGAGAACTGCACAGTAAAAGGTGATTGAGCTGTTACAAGCTATGCCCTCTGACCAAAGAAAGGAGCTTTTTCATGTTGTGAAAACTAGTTTTCTTCTTTTTTTTCTTCAGGGAAAATATGTGTTTTCCTGACTCGATATTAGTTAAGATGATAATCACTAAAAAAATTTATAGACATATCATGCACTTCCCTTTTGGGAAGGGGATGTGTACACAGATTCAGTGAGCCAGCAACCACCCTTCCACAGTCTTCTGTAAAGTTAATTTAATTTCAGAACTAAACTTTTTTTTTGAAAAATTCAGACTTTTTTTCTGACTTTTTCACCTACGACATCTAATGTAGTAATGTTTTGATTATGAAAGGAAATAAACAGAAGTAGAAAAGAGAATAGGAACACTTTGAACCACTGGGGGTTAGGTTTTTTTCTGCTAGGATAAGCAACAGATACATAACTGTGGTGTTGCTAACAGTTGGCACAATTCAAACCATTCTCTGTGTTCTGTATACTCAGTAGTGCCAAACAAAAAGGCATCTATTCTGCAAACAGCACCAAGCAAAGTCAGCACCAGGTAACACACTCTCCTACTAGGATAAAATGGGCTGTTTTCAGAAAGACACAGTAAAAAGGACTCTCAAGGCACCAGCAAAAATCAGAATTACATTTGGATGCCCCTTTCCATTTACAGAACTCTTTTTTATGGATCTATACTGCAGAAATCTGATGTTCTCTGGCTAATGGCTGTTTTTGCAGGACATGTATACTTGTGTTCTCTCATGGGCTCTGACTGCTGCTGTGCTTTTACTGACAGAAGAGCTTCAATTGCTTTGAAAGCCAAGCCCCTGGCCCCCATCTGAACACAATCACTTCTTCACTGTTGTCTCAGCATTTCCACATGCCTAGCATAAGAATACACAAGGACAGCAGCTCCAAATAGATGATTCTAGTCCTGTGTATGTATCTACATACAAAACAGAGATACACATAGATATTTATTTGCATATGTTTTTGGGGCTCCCATTTCTTAATGCTTCAGGTTCACTTGCTATATTTCTAGTAAAATAAATTTAACACAAAAGCCATGACCAACTTTAAAAAAAAATCATTTTCCTTCATTTTTGTCTGACTTACGAAGATAGATACACAGAAAACAGCTATAGGTACATATACCCAGATAATAGATATACTATATATGAGGATGTGGCCATTGCTGACATGCTCTCAGCATGAGCAGGAACAGCAATATAAAGCTGTTGAGGTGAGTTTTTTTCCAAAACATTAGTGGTGAAAAGCAGGCTGACATTTGCTCTGAGATCTCAACTGAAAAGGACAGTGGTGCCTGAACAAAGGAATCAACCTGCCAACACTGATGTTTGCCAGGAGATTTCGGGATGTTTCAGGAGGAGTCACCCTAAGAGTACCTGTGGGTGCAACCCATCTGTCTGCTCAGAAATTACTAACAGGTCTGAGGAGAAAAATCCAATTCTGGGTGCTTATCAGTTTTTTGTATCACCCAGAAAAAAGTAAAGTATGCTATAGGCATGCTAATCAAGTAACCTTAAACAGCAGGATGAAATAATTATACAGTCTTTTATGGTGGTATAAGACACTATTCCTGTGATTAGTCAGAGGAAATAACAGGAAGAAAACCAGATAAGGATGGATCAGTCATTACCTTTGGCAATGGGCACAGCCCACCCCTCAGATGAGATGAGTTTTCCTTGTTAAGTATAACCATGAGAGCATATTTTGCTGTTTTATCTTTTCCTATCTCTGTGAATTTGTGCTGACAACTGACCACAAATCTCACCTGATGAGAAAACGTTGAGCTGTGTGAAATGTGTCTGTGTGATGCTCCCTTCCTTGGGGAGGCAAGGTCCATTCATTTGCACATGGCCCATTGCAGTATCCGTATTACACGGGCTCAAGGAGACGCCTGTGAGCCTTGGCACAGAGCAGAGGAAACAGGGGCTCCCAGGGGAGCAGCAGCAAGGTCAGTGCTGACACCCAGCAGAGCAAGAGTTCACCCTGCATCACCCCTGAGCAGCATGGGGGATACACATTGCTATATCCCCTTCAGTGGCACTGATTAAAAAGGCATGTTGCTTGTAATCCTGATCTGTTTACAGTTTCATGCTAGTCATTCAGGTCAGGGGTTGTAATTAAAAAATTAAGGAAGAATAAACTTAGCACTTTCCAGAACAAAACTGCTCTTCTAATGCTCATTAGGCTCATTTGTGCAGCAAAACATCCCCAGGGGACAATTCTGCACTTATAAAATAAACATTTTCCACACATGTGATTAAGGACCTTCATAAAATATGTAGTCAAGGCATTCCTGCTCCATGTATGCCTGGCTTCCTGGCATGAAAGTACTTGAAGTGGATTGAATGCAACGATGGAAAAAGAAGAGGGTGAGATAATAAAAAAATCAATGGATTAAAGACAGAGATTGGCAGGGAACACGACAACCCATTACTCTTCTATTAGTACAAATTCCCACTGGGAACCAGTTTTGAGAAGGATACAAGTTGTTCTCTCCAATTTGTAAGTCAGAGGAGAGCAAATCTCAGCAGACCATTACTTAAAATTTATCTTTCTTTTGACTCTCTATAGAAATCAAAATTGAATCCATTTATTATCTTTTTGAGTTTCTCCCCACAAGCACTGCCTCTGCAAATTCTAAGGAATTTTCCCTAGAGCAAATCTCCCTCGGCACACATCGCATTCCTCAGTTTTGGAATGCCTTCTCCTGACCTGTTCTGTGGGTTGCATTTTGTGGGAGAACAAAGCCAAAGCAGTCAGGAGTCAGCAGGCTGGCATTTTAGAAAAATCAATGCCACCTGTCAACAGAACTGTCTCAGACTGACAGCAGGAGCATCAGTGAGAACAGCTCGCAGCTTCACCAAGTCTAAAGTGATGCTTCTTCAGGACTGCAGGGAAGAACTCTCTTGTTTTGTCATACAGCACTTCTAATTACTCATACCCTCCTTTATAGATCTATGGCACACCAATTTATTAGACAATTACATTTATTATGAGATCAAATGTGATTAACCTATATCATCCTTCAAAGAATTTGGTTTTCTTCTGCATTTTTGCTGTGTGGGTAATGTGAAACTGAACAGGGTGATATTAAATAATAGATACATCATATTTAGGCTGTGTGAATAATTTATTTTTATGTCTTGTGAGAGGCAGCCTCCTCCCTATCTCTATAATGCATGTCTAGAATGAAGAAACAGTTCAACCTCAAACAGATTTTTTTTTTCAATTTTAAGGTGGAATTTTTAAAATTAATTTAGATATCTTAGAAAAAAATAATCAAACAGCCTTATTTGACAATGATGAAATAAATGTTCCAACTTTTATAGCACTTCTGCGCATATTTAATTGTACAATTTAATATGAATTCAGAAACACTTTTAAAACTTAAATAGTTCTGAAATTGAAATTTTTACTGACTTGTGAAGAAAACATTTTTCCAAAACACTGCTCTCGCTTCAACATTACTGTTTGCCCGTTTGTGAGCTGCAGCATACTTGATAGAATAGTCCTGGCCAAACCAGTATTTTATCGTATGGTACAACTTAAACTTGTTCCAAACTGTGCTGAAGACTGTGTCCCACTACAGAGTGCTCCCTGTAAGGGGTTTCCACAGCCAGGTGAAACCATTACCTTTTACAGTAAAAGGAAATGCATTTTTGACCTTATAATCTGTGCCAATATTTATTATTATCTATAGGGGAATGGTATGCAGTCCATGGCAAAATATATTACCAGCATAGAGATGGTGTCTTCCTTTATGAAAGATGCATTTTTTTGTTAATCAAAAAATTCTAACACAAGAGCAGGGTTGCAGAGGGATAATGCCACTTACAAGAATCCCAGCTAAGACATTAGCTAAAGAAGCTTTTTCTTTTCCAGTGATGGCTTCCTTAAATACAAAGTATACAACTTCCTTTTTTTCTTTTTAACATAATTCAAAACACTTTGACTTTGCCTACCTCTTCCTAGTTTTAGTTCTTTCTTTCAAGATGACACAACTTGAGAAATACCAGTTGAATTTGCAGTTCAACATATCTGAATTTCCATTTTTTGGTTAATAGAGTGCTCAATCAAAACAAACTTAAACAATCATCCTCTTCTGTCAGACAGGATTGTTTATGGTCTTTTTCCTATTTATTTTTACTTTCTTTCTAAACTGAAACATGCATGATTATTTAGCCATATCTCCTTGTTAGTACTCATGTAGGAGGGGCTGAGCAGTGGCCTGCTCAGAACACTTTGGGCCAGGCTTTCTGCTCTGCTTTCTGAAACATCCCTAGAAGATGCTTTAGAACAAATATTTAGATCAATTCCATAAGACCTACCCCAACAGAACTCTACCATTCCAGTTGTACAGCAAATCACACAGACAGTACCAGCTAAGGATGCCAATGTAACTTTAAGCCATACCCATTTGGTCACATCATGATAAAACTTTTAGTTACCTGAGCATAAGACTTTCTGCAAAGTCTGCTGCCATCAGCTCTGCTTGTACTGCTCACTGCAGCAGTGACTGCACTTTGTGGAAAAGCCATCCATGCTCCCTGGCTTGTAGCCTGCATCCCTCCTGACACAGTGCTTCACTGGGCCTGGGACCTACCTTGGTGCTCTGCCTCAGAGAGAATGCAAGAGCTCAAGCCACTGAAGCACAATGAAACAGAAGTGTCAACTTGTGCATCTGCCCAAATCTTTTTGCAGACCTCTCTCCATAATGCCTGAATATCTTGTGGGAAAAATCTGAATTTTGTTATAGAGAGGATCCTAAAGTGGGAAAGATGCTGATATTCAAAGCTCTATTAATATGTGTATATATATATATATATATATATATATGTATGTATGTATGTATGTATATGTGTTGAAAGCATTTATGCAGTGCGTGGGTTTCTAAGTGCTTCTAAAAGCTGATACTCCTCTGTCAGTTTTTGCTTCACAAAAGCCCTTTAAAGTCCTTTAATAAGTAATTAAAATATATTTTAGTAACATTGAATGTTTTAGAGGAGGAGTTTGCTTTTGATCCATCTGACACGAAATGCAGCACTCCCCCATGGCAGGCATTTCACCCTCTGACTTTTACTGGTATCTGTCTCTACTGTTGATTAGAGCAGATGGAGTTCAAGATTCCAGTTCACAAAAACAATAAAGCTGTCCGAGTAAGAAAGAATAAAGAAGAGGAAGCAGGACCATGGGACTAAAACACATCTGTTGTAGCTGAACTAATATCGAGGAAAGCTGAACACATTCTTTAGTTCTTTCCTTTTGTGAATATTACAGCTTTTGCATTAGTTTGTCTTTCTTTAGTTTCTCATTGCAGAATGCCTGTGATGCCAAGCAATGACTGCAGAATTTGGCATTTTGCTGGCAAAAAAAGACAAAATTATGAGAGATGAAAAATACCTGTGTAAATGTGCTAGTTCCCTGATAGGGGCAGCATTATGGTTGAAATAATTTCTATTCATCTAGTGCCTCGGGCTTCGCTCTACGTATGTACCTTTCATATGCATGGACTGAAATTGCCTTCACAGAGAAAAAGAGATAATGTAATATGTCATATCTACATTCTTCTTATTCTGTAAAGATGCAGCTTTGTCAACCCACCAAATGGAGTCCTTCAAAATGCCTGTCTTCTAGATAGATGGAACTGTTAGAATATCACGACTCTAAAATTGCTTGATTATTAGATTCAAATAACGTTGCCAGTGCTTGGGGATCACATTCAAACAGAGGACAAGAGCATACAGATGCTAATGCCCTGCCTTTCTCAAGCTTCTACTGTAAGGAAGCCATCTCATTTGTTTACCTATGAAGGTTTAATCAATATTAGATTTGAAAAGCAAGATTAATATTAATAATAGGCAAGGAACAGAATACCATCCGTGCAGCAGCTGCTTTGTGAAGCTTGCTGCTGTGGGAAGACCTCATTTTGCCTTCCAAATCCTTATTGTCAGAAGTGCTTTTGCTCACAGCCAGGCTTATAAGCCAAAGCTAAAGTGATGTGATGTGGGCTAAAGCTGGGGTGCCCCACGACATCTTTGTCTCTCCTAGTCTGTCCTGGCTTGTATTGCCAAAATCCAGGAAGCTGTGTGGGCTTGCATAGCCTCTGAGATCTGTGTAATGCTGAAAAGACTCCTAAAGGACCCTTTAAAGAGGAATCCCATGAACAAGCCGAGTCCCAGCTCCTGAGAACCTGACCAAGCACAGTGGAAAGGTTGCACAAAGGATGCAAGACAAAAAAAAATCTCCTTCAGGCTCATGAACTGGGAACAACCTCCCTGCATCCCAACAAGGAGGGAGAAGAGAGCCCTACCATGGCTTTTCTGTCCATGGGTCTGCAGGCTCCTGCCTCCATAGGTCTGCAGGTCCCTGCAAAAGGTCTGCTCCAGCATGGGATACCTGGATATCTGCTCCAACATGGCTCTCCATGGGCTGCAGGGGTGCACCATGGTCTTTACCACAGGATGCAGGGGAATCTCAGCTCCAGCACCTGGAACACCTCCTCAGCCTCCTTCTCCACTGACCTTGGTGTCAACAGGGCTGTTCCTCTTGCATGTTATCACTCCACTCTTCTGTGACCACAATTACATCTTTTTCTTAAATATGTTATCATCAGGCATTACTGCCATCACTGATGGGCTTGGCTTTGGTCAGCAGTGAGTCCATCTTGGAGCCTCCAAGGATTGGCTCTGCTGGTCATGGGGGGAGCTTCCTGGAAGTTCTCAGAGAAGCCATCCCTGTAGCCCCCTCACTACAAGAATCTTGCCACACAAACTCAGTACACTTAGATTCAGAGCTCTTAAAGTTCCAGAAGCATCATCTCAGTTGCAGCAGAAGAGTGGCTGTCTGTAGTTGGTGCCTGGAAGAGCTTTAGAAATGCAGCACTTTTTTTGAATTCAGAATTTTTGGGAATGTGGGCTGGGATGGGGGGGCAATAAAATTAAAAGAGAGAAAAATTTACGAAACAAGTAAGCAGTTTGGTGCGCTGTAGATTGACATATTGGAGAAAGTTGCAGAATCACAGAACACGCTGAGCTGGAAGAGCCCCATTCATTGAGTCCAACTCCTGCCCCTGCACAGGATACACCAAGAATCGCACCCTGTGCCTGAGGGTTATGGCCACCCAAGCCATCAGGGTCCTGGGACAAACACATACACACTGAGAGATTTGAGACTGCTTTAAAAAGAAATTTTAAACAGAGATTTTGCTGGTCTCTTCAGCTGTTTAGGGGAATACATACAAAAGATGAATTCATATTGCTCTCAGATCTTCACAGTAAAAGAGGAAACAAGCTCAAACTGAGGAAAGAGAATTCATTCAAGAAAAAAGCTTTCACCACAACAGTGGTTAAGAACAGGAACAGGTGTCCAGAAGTTGTGGAATCTTCATCTTTGGAAGCATCCAAAGACAGACTGAACACCCTGACCCTTGATCTTGCTAGGAGCAGGGGCTTGGAGAGGATGGCATCTAACCTACACGATTCTGTGATTCTAAAAAAAAAAAAATAAAGGTTTGCTTTTTGCCTAATGTATCCTCATAGCCAGCAAAATACCTCTAAAATATAAAAACAACATTAGATAAATCGACCTTCCCCAGTTTCCCTACTGCTTATTCAACAACAATAGATCTATTGAATGCTATTTTTCTTTGGAAGACCGTGAATCAGTGTCCTTGAAAATAACCTATCCATTTTGTCAACAAACCTTAGTCCATCTGGTTTATGCTAGATACACTCATTTTATTTAATTAAACTTTGGACATGCTATCTATCCAGCAACAGAGAAAAACATTGCTAAAGACAATTGGTCCAGTCCAATCTCTCTCCACTGTGTAAGGGCAGGAACTTCACTGAAGTCAAATGAATTTATGTTGGCATAATAGTGGTTCCTGGGGGAGTAGAAGAGATCTTGGCTGCCCAAGGCTGTTTGACAATAGAAGAGAGAAGTTCAGCAAAAGCTAATGGGTTTAGAGTACTTACTTCTATAGTCCCTGGGAAGGCAGAATGCTTCTGCAATTAAAAATTTCATGCCTAGCTACATTGAGTCAACAGCACAAAATCACCTCTGGCAGGAGAGAGACCAGTTCACCAGGTGCTGATGGGATTTGCTGTCATATATGGGCAAAGCATGCAGTGTGTTTGGTGCAGGGTTACAGTGGTAAACAAAGGCTCAGGAAACAATCTAGAATTCATCTATCTTTATTTTATTTTTGTTTTTATGTCTCTACTAGTGGGAATTAGCTCTACTACTGTCTGAGCCAATGGAAATGTCTAAACACAACACCTGCAACCACCACAGCGACCTTGAGGAGGCCAGACAGAATGAAAACTGTGAGGGCTTGTTCCCTTTTGTGGATGAAGTTTAATAAAGAATCTGCTTGCAGTCTACTGATTAATTGCTTTGCTTAAGGTGAAGAGAAGGATTGCTTGTGCTTTGTTCTGGGGGCCAGCAACAGGAGAGGTGTAAGAACACCAGCATGTGACATACTTCTGGATTGGTTTGTGTTTTCTGCAAACATTAACTCTGTTCTTAGCCTGCGCACTCATTATAGTCATTATAAATCTAATCAACACACTAGAATCAATGAGAGGAAAGACAATTTAAGGAGATTAAAGAAAATTCTGGTAAATGAGAGCTGAAACAGTTCTCTTCCAACATGATACAGACAAAAAGATTTAGGATGAGAGCATTGGTAGTATGCATACAACCTCAAGAAAGCAGCAGCAAATGCTTTTATTGTAGCAAATAAAAGAACTTTACCATTTATAAAGATTTCACCTCAAGTTTAAAGCCTTCTATCAATTTATGTTCCAGCAATGCACTGTTTTAAAACTTCTGTAAGTCTTCATAAGGAAGACATGAATAATGACTTCAGAAAATACAGATGCAAATAGCCAATCTGAAGATTTGTAAAAGCTTATTTGGAAGAGGGTACAGAAGATTGCCTTCATGAAAATTAGCCTTAGAAAAAAAAAAAATCTGCATTTCTTAAACTAAATCAGCTGAAGTTTTGTGTGCCTTTAAGAAAATAATCTAAGCCCAGTCTTTTTAAGGTATATGCTTTTTCAGGCATATTGAAACTTATTTAAATTACAGAAGGCCCTTTCTGGTTGAGCAACAGCTTTTAGTCTGAATATCACTTCTGGTACAATAGACAATTCAAGGTGGGTTTTTGTGACATCCAAAACCAGCTCGAGTCACTACTGAGTGCTGCGCATTGAATCATTACAGTATATAGAAAAATTACATAAATTTATACATACTTGTTTTTTCTACTTCAGGCAGAAGTTCTGGGACTTCCTTTATTTGTTTAAACTGGGTTTTCTGCTCTTGCCTCACATCACACCTGATAATTTTCTGAGTCTGTGCTCCTTCAGCTTTCTCTGAGAAGAGATGTATCACCACCATGTGAGAGGGAGGCAAATGGAGGGTGTCAAGCCCACGTAATTCTGCCTTGGTTTTGCCCTATATCCCACAAGAGGCTGGTTTCAGGGCAAGAGCAAGGGTAGGAGGGGCTTTAGATCCCTTTCTGTATTACAGAAGTTTATATGTCCAGTGGGTACAGACAGGGGACATGACTTGCATTGCTTTGCCAATGGTACATCCCTCCCTCACAACACCATCCCAAGGCAGCTGGAGTTGGCAGGGCATGTGACAGGGACACTGCCTTTGCTGTTGATGATCTGTTTGTTGCTATGCTCTTCAGATGAAATCACCCGCTGCCCCCTTAAATTTTGGTTTTATCTCACGTGAACAGTAGCAAAGTTATTAAAGTTCTAGCTAACCTTGCTCGAAACAATCCAGCTAAAAGATGAATGGTAGCATTTGCATAGAACACCTCAGATCTTTTTAACAATAACATACACTTTAGAAAAACAATAGCACCTTTGAAGTAATTCTTGAGTGCTGTAACAGTGCACAGGAAAGTGTAAGAACAATTAAAGCAGGGATCGATTTGAGACTGAGTAATGCAACAACGTGTGCTGCTGACAGTGCCAGAGAGCCATGGAGAACTCAGAAATTATCATGTTTTCTGTCTCCATAAAAAAGAACAAAGGCAGCCCTTATTTCCAATAATAAAAGGAAAATTACTGACATCAAGAGCTAATATGGGATTAGTGACCAACATATGACCAATTACCCACCAAAGTTTCATTCCATACCAATTGATGTAGCAGGTGGAAACCTGCCTTTGAGGTTATCCAGAGCCCTCCAGAGCCCTCCATTGTGACAGTTTGCTATCAGAACCTTAGCTGCTGACCATTTCATCTAAAAGGTCACAAGGTCTTTACAGGCAGAAGGGGGCAGAAATTGTAATGAAAACTATACAACCATTCCTGACAGCTGGTTTGCCCTTCTGAGAATTGAGACAACTTTTCCCATGGGATTTGACAAGAGCCTATGCATGGCAAGGATATCCCTTCGCTCACCCCCAAAAATATCTGCTCTGGTTCACCAGAGCAGAGTGGCTTCAGTTGACAGAAGTTATGCCATATGAAATGTGACACTGCAATTTAAAATTAGATATAGTGCCTAGCCAAATGGGAGCCAATTGCAGGTGTATGGCATTATCTACCTGGGTGTTTGGTGCTTTGCACCTCACAGGGGGCACCTGAGGACACTGAGCAGCTGCAGCAGCTAACGCAGCAGCTTTGCTTTCCTATATCCTGACCTGTTGTCCCTGACTCCCAGCACCTGTTCTGACAGACAGCCCACAGGAAGCTGATCTCCATCTTGTGGCACAGCAGGAAAAGGCACAGCCAGCAGCAGTGGGAAAGCCCTGCAGCTGCATCCATAGGGTGCTGTGCTCTGTTGTGCACCCCCGACTCCCAGCACAGCCCAGTCACTTGAGCTCATGGTTATCAGTGTCTGGGTTGGAGCTCAGGCTTGGAGCCCAAAGTTTCCTCGATCAACTATCCTCAGTTTTCTAAAAAGCAAAGATGGCTCTGAGCTTGCACCAGTCCAGAAAAAGTTTCGGCTTCATAGTAGGTTTTATTCTTCCCAAGTTACACAGTCCTGGGATTTGAGAGGAGCTGATGTTTTCTATTCAGCTGATGTATTGTATTAGTCTGCTCTGTGAATGCCATTATAATTAGAAACAAACCTACACAACTGATAAAATAAGACACTAATTGTTGTATTTATTCCCCTGTGAAGGCACACTCTGGCACTATTAATTGTACTTAGTCACAATCTGTTCATCATCTAATTGTTTTCCACAGAGCTGAAGAGAACCAAATATTTACCCACATGAATTTATTAATAGCTACTCATGAATCATAACTGCTCTACAACAACTTCTTTTTAAAGGCAAGAAAAAAACGCAGAAAATGAGAAACGCAGAAAACAAGACAGAAAGGTTTGGGTGTCAGGGCTCTCTGGGGACCAGGAGCTATGGGGCCTCTCTGAAAGCCCAGGGCTCATCCCACCACTGTCCAGGACTGGGACAGCCCCATCCCTGGGCATCACTGTGGGTGCTGCAGCCATGGGACAAGGGGCTCATGCCCCACTGTGTGGGCACCACCGCAGCTGTGGAGGCCTCTCAGACTGTGGGTCCAAGAAATTCTCTGAGGATGCAATCCTGGCCTCAGCTGGCATCCCTTCCAGACCTTGCTTTGGCTTGTCTGTGCTCTCAGGGTGATATTTCTACTGCATTTAACTTTAGGCAGAATAATCTTTTAATTCCTGTAGCAACACCTGCTCTAAACCCAGTGTGAATTTAACACATGAACCAGTCAACCAGTAGGACTAATTGACTTTCCCAGCATGTCATAAAAGAAATGTACCAAAAATACTTCTCTGATAATATACCAGGTATTTTCAAACTCTCAAGTCCCCCAGAGAGCTAGTTTTGTTGCAAAGGTGTGAGTTGGGCTGTTGGCTCACACTTACTCTTGGGTTTTTTTCCAGATAGATTAGCCCCCTACAATGATCACAATTTATTGTGATCATAGATGTGGTGAATTATTTGATCATCTTGTAGGGAGAAAAATGTCAGACTTTTCTTTAAGTCTGGGAAGGGACATTAAGGGAAAGGACATTTTCCTTTTAACACATTATAAAATATGTAAAAGCAATATGTGCTTGGTCAGGCTCTATTTTTCAAAAGAGTCTTCATGTTAAGAATTACTGGGTGATTTATAACTTTAATGTTGAAAATAATACAAACTCTTTCTTTACCCGAAGTGCAGCCAAATTTAAAGACAGAAAATTGGTACAATAGGCAACTGTAGTACAAACTGAGTCTTATCAAAGCACACACAGGAACTGTGGTTATACTGCACATTTCATAGGAGAGTATAAATGTCCTCTGTGATCTTAAATTTGGTAATTAGAGGTGTCTCTTTTCCCCTTGGAAGTTATGCAGCTGTGAAAACTCTAGAAAATATAGCTTGGATAGATATGTAAATATTCTTCTGCAAAAAACTTCTTCCCCTTTGCTCTGGTGTTTGATAGCCAAAATCACAGAACCACACATGCCTAGGAATGTTTTTTTCTATAATTCAAAGTGAAATTTTTCACCTCTTGCTACAGCATGCTTGCATGGAGGTATATCCTGGTGACCAAAGTTTGCACTGAAGTAACAGTTCTGGTCAGAAAATGAGGGAGCAGAATTAAATTATCTGAATGTTTCTGTGTTTTTATTTCTTTAAAAAATGAAGCATTCTACCACAATAACAGCATTCCTTCCAAAATCCTTGTGTATCTGGACTAAGGGGAGACCCAAACTTGCCCTGTAGCTCAATGAGTTGTTCCCTCAAGCCTCATACAATGCCATAAATCCATATTACAGTAACTTCACTAATTGCAAGCCACAAACAATGGCAGCATACTGATTTCTAGAGACACTCACAGTCACAGATCTCAGCCTCTCATCTTTGGGGAGGGGCTATCAGAAGGTGCCTGTCTGATTTCAAAGGCCATACTGAGAGCAGAGATAACTGATTTATACTGGATGTCCTATTGCATGACAGTCAGGCAATAAGAATCCCACTCTGACATTTCCTCAAACACCTTGTACCCCCGTCTTCCCTTCTTCACTCTCTAGATAATCATAATGCAGAATGTTGTGAATGAGGTCCAATTGTTTAAGTTATAAATGATGATGTATTACTTCCTGGAAAAAAGCTTTTTTCCCAATTCTTTAGAATTACAATCGAAAGGTAAGGCCAAAAATCCTTTATTCCTCTAGGAATGAAAATAACAACCCATTGAAAAGTCTTGCAAAAACTCTTCTTAAACAATTTTCTTTACAGTTCACATTCTGGGGATCGCACACTGTGTGTATTTATATATGGGGACATCTACATGCCTGAAAAAAAAGATTCTGGAATAGAAAATATAATTTGCAATGAATACTGTGATCACACTGCGCATTATATCGGACCCTCTTTTCTATCTCTGTTTTCTCTCTCTTTGTTGTCAGCATTTAATTTTGTATCAACTCCTACAAAAAAGTATTTAGTGTCACTTTGTTGGGGCTGTTACCTGAAAATACAAAACTAGACATGAATTTTGCAGAAAGCTGATCTTCTTAAGCAAAGAATTTATCCCACACCATTTTCTTAAGCTTTTGTGAATAAAAATACATTAATGAATTGCAAATCTATGCATTCTGAAGGTTTCCTAGAGCTAGTTTATAGGGAGCACAGAATAGGAGCATAACAAATTCTTCTCCCCATTCTTGAAGTTTTAGTTGTCATCAAACATTTTATTAAAGGTCAAGCCCATGAGCAGTTTCAGCTCTGCATTTTGTTATGTGATCTATGTTTCTAATGTGCTGAAGATGCAGCTTTTCTGCATTTGGCAGAGTAGTCCTGTTCATTCCCTTCCTCTGCTTGCAGGGATGTAGATGTGTATCTTCCCTCAATGTGTTCCTGCTCGGCTGCAGGAGAAATCAGGAGCTATCAGGTCCGTCTCTTAGTGTTTCACTTTGTGTAAATATCTCAGTGGTGAATAAAGTAATACATGGAAATCAAATTCCACACGTGATGCCATGCCTGGAAAACCTTTCTCCTGTCCTGACAGGATGATGTCCTCCTGATGCTGTCTCAGGACATTCTCTGGCCTCTCAGTGAGGGCACTCACTGCAGCACTGGGTGATCAGGTGTCCTTTGCTTAACCCAAGTAAGGGTCTTAACCAGGAGTCACTGTTTTTCTGTCACTGGCTTATGTGGAGAAAGGCTTTCCCAAACTGTCTTTCTCCTGAGTTTGGGCTATATAATGAAGTATAACTTATTTTATCATGTACCAGTCAGTTCTATCACTGCTGTATATTTCACCCTGAACTTATAGATTGTTTCTCTCACTGAACTCATTCATATAAAGGTTGAACTCATCACCTGCTGTCATACCATTAGTGCTACTGTTTTACTTTTTCTCTCTGTTGCTCTATTACCTTGCAAGGTAATAATTATAGAAACTTCTTCTTTAAGTCCCAATCTAGAAGGGCTTTCTTACTGAAGACAGTCCTGTTTTCATAGAGAATCTTACTCCTCACCAGAATAAAAGTTTCACTGTCCCAGACTGAGGAAAAAATGAAGTGTGCAAAGATCTGCTTCAGAATTTGTTCTGACCTCTAAGTTTGCAATGCAAGTCTCACAGATGGTAAATCTGACCTTTCAATATAAGTGTTTCTTTTATTCATTTTAAATGCAGTTGATTTTGCTGCTTTGAAAAAATCTTTTTAAAATAAATCTTCTGAAAAACTCAGTCTGGAGCTTGGTCAGTGCCTAATGATCTGGAAAATTGCTGGTCCAGAACCAATTGCTCTGTGCACACTGGTGAAGCAGATGCTTGGCAAGGCTGCTGAAAGAGAGGCAAGGTGCCAGTTCATAGCAGAGAGAAAGGCTCTCCAAGTGCATCTTTGACTTCTTTGGAGTAAAATATATTTCATTGTCACGCTTCCCAAGACATGTACAAGTGGGCTCACAGACCTCCCAGATTAGTCATTATGCTGATATTCAACCCATATAAACACATTGGATTGAAGGGTTTGTTTTTTATTTCTTATTCTTAAAAATTCTACGAGGGTGGGGTTTTTTTCTCACTCACTTAAGTAGTTTTGTCTAATTTTACTTTCACTGAATTTGCTCACATAGACCTGACATCTTGGAAAGGATGTGTGGAAAAGACCCAAATGTTTGGCACTGATACTAGAGAAATATGAATTGGATCTGAAGTCAGCATAGGGAGAGGAAGGAGGTGAAAGCAGGTTCATACAGATGACTGAGATTCAGGATATGATGGTTTTGTTCTGTTTAACCACAAATGGAAGTACTAACAGAATTAATCTCAGGTCCCTCAAGTACTTGAAGTACTTTTCCTCATCATCTTTATACCCATTTTTGCATGATATTAATTCTATTCATCTTTCCATATGAGAAGAAGCAACAAAAAGATTGTTTCAGAAATTGGAGCAATGCATACCAGTGAATCACCTGCCATCAGAATAAATGTAAGTTAGGGTATCAGAGTTGGGACAACTGCTTCCAGCAAGAACCAAATCTACACATTAGTACCACAGTAACACTCAAGGACTGCAGCCAAAGATGGGTTGCAAACCATTCCTATTCAGATGTAAATGCATGTTATACATGAAGCAGGTATTTTAATCACACTTAATTAGGTGTGGTTTTATCTGAAGGAGATCTTGCAGTTAGAAAATGGCATTAGCAAGTGATTAGTATCCATTATTGATGGATATCTTATTGGGTGGAAGCTTATGATATCAGCTTAAGTATGTGCAATTAAAGATCCAGATATATAGCAGTGCCCTGTCCATGTCTGCAAATCTTGGCTGGATTCACTTAAAAGTTAGCTCTTTATTTAAGACTAAGATAAAGCTGTTTTTCATGATGGCATAACCCACCATTTCCCATGGAAAACTTGAATGGAAGAGGCTGGGTGCAAAAACACCAACATAAGTATTTTGCAACTAATACCACAATATTTCAAATATTTCTTTATTAAAGTCTTTTTTCATGTTGTTTTTAAGTTGTTTCTACTGTCTGACAGTAGAAAACAAAATACTCTTGAGAAGTTTCAAAATGCATTAGATTAAAAGGATGTGTTCCATTTTTGGTAGCTACATTTGTTTAGAAAATGGATAAAGAAATTCTTTTAGTATCACTTCTTTGCTCAAGCGTGACCTCTCATAAAAGATTTATTATTTATTCCTTCAGACTTTAATAAATATAAAGCATGACTTGCACCCTGCAGGTTACATACTACATCTTGTGATTCGTGAGAAATGCAATCATCTTTAAAAAAAAATTTGACAGATACAATCCATTTTTGGAAGTTATAGCCATTGTAATTGGGCTGGAAAACAGAATTAATCTCAGGTTCCTCAAAACAGAACTGCCAGAAATAATCCCCTTATAAACTGACTTGACTTTGATTATTGACTTTAAGCAAGTAGACAAATGTAGCTAGAACTGTCTAAGTGCACCTTTGGGAGGTGAGCATAAATGGCCACATTGCCAGGGCTTTGATATTTTTAGACTCTCATGTTACTAAAAAAGAAAAAAATCAACAAACCAAACCAAACTCAAATCAGAATAAAAACAAACCAACAAACAAACAAAATCCACAAACAAAACCCAAAAAACAACAACAAAAAAAGGAATGAAAAATATTAGCAAAAATTAAGTTAGGTTTTCTAGATATTTCTAAAGTAGTTGATATTTAACACTGTGGTAAGTGATGCCTCTCTAGATCACAGCAAGGCAGTTCTCGAGCCTCTGCTTTCTGGTGTTGAATGCCTGGCTTTGCACACCAATTTTTCCAGGATCCTTACATGCCTGCAACTGCTACAAGTAATTTTCTAACTGGCATAAGTTTTTTATTCTTACACCAGTTACAAGTCTCCTGAAATACCTGTTCTGTAAAACTCTTTAGTGAAGTAATTTATCAATGGCAGACGAGGTCCCTCAATCAGACTTTGCTATGAGCAAGTTCCCCATTTGTACTTTTATGAATGTGTACATTTATCTTTCAGCTTTATTTCATGCTACTGATTTTAGAGAACCCGTACTCCTTTTCTCCAGACCCAGGTACACCACAGTATCTCTCACCTCACTGCCTGTGCATCAGCCTGAATGCTCAGTAGACTTTCCCTTTTCACCCACCTACATCCACAGCTATAAAATGCAGTGTGGCAAGCCTGCAGCTTTGGTGTCAGGTCAAGGAGCTGAAAAGAAGCACACCAGCAGTGTCACAAGGACCCTGATGACACCATGTGTGAATCACTCTGATCCTGCTTGCTGCCAGACCACCAGGAGAGAGCCCTGTGCCTGGAACCTGAGTTGCACACCCCTCTCAGGACCTCTATGGTCACTAGCTATGACAGTAAAGACAGTGTAAAACTCCCCTTGCAGGGGAAGTGCTTGGGCATTCCCACATATTCTCAAGCTTTATTAATCCATGGAACCCTGTGTTTTGTGGGACCCCCACCATGAGCTGGGGGGGGTTCCCACTGCTGAGCCACAGAAGCAGTGATGTGGGGGACTTGGAAATGGGGCTGCTTCTGTCCGTCCAAGGCTCTCTCCAAGCTCTGAGTGCTCACACTGGCTCTCCCAGCAGCTTCTCCAGCACACCTTCAGTCCCGGGACATGGCTGTCCCACAGCACTCCTCTGTGCAAGCTGATCTTCAAGGCTGAGTTTACACAGGGTAATTTAATGATGACAGAATAGAGGAGAGGATGACAGGACAGGTATTTCAGCTTCTTTTTCCAAATTCTTTGTGGGATTTACAGCTGGTTTAGAGAGGACATAGCTGATGGATATTGAAGATAGTAACCACAAATGTGACACCTACTTAACTAACAGATTTCCAGAATTTCTGAGGCATAGATTGAAATTCATAGTGTTATGACAGACAGCATCATTCAGAGCTGCTCTTGAACCAAGCATGAGTCAACACAGTGGTTTCAGCCATGAAAAACTGGAATATTTATAAGAAACTGATTAACAAAACACAACATGTGCATTCGACTGTCTGAGCAATTCATGTGAAATTTGGAAAGTAAAGTAATCAATTATTCCACATTTTTATACATCTCAGTATCCTACTGGCACCAGGTTCCCCACGGAGAAAGTCAGTCCACCCAAGCTGACAGATATGGGTACACAGTGGCCTAGAGCAGCAGTGAGAACACTTCCCAAAAGAAATTAAATTGCAATGAATCACTATGATGAATAGCCTGGGGTAACAGCTTATCCTGTGAAGGACCATTTTAAAAATGCTTTTCTTTTCTGTCAATGAAATATTGTCCCATCAGAAAGCACTGATGAATGAGTTATGCTGGACCCATCTCTGCAGCAAGATGGATCTGCCTGTTCCCAGAGAACATACAGTGAGGCTCAACAAGCCCATCCATGAACCAAGACACTTCCGCAGAACTTTGGTGCAGACAAGGATGCAGAACAGCAGCTTCTGGCTCGCACAGCTTTAGAAGAGCTGAGCCAGCAGCTCCCTGTGCAGTGTGCTCCAAGAGCCATCAGGTGCAACAAAAATCTGCTTGTATATGAAAAAATAAGGTGAGCTTGGGGCTGTAAAACAAAGCAAAGGGCTGTAAACCTATTTCTAAGTGAGCCAATCATTACGAAATCAGGCTCATGTTTTTCATGAGCATAACATGGTTTCACAATGGAAATTAGGTCAGATCTGTGTTCCTTATCTTAAACAGAGGTTACCAGGGACCTATTTAGAACATGTGTGCCATTGTCATGCATTTCATGAGTAAGGCAGATGTGAAAAATGTTTTTGAAATAGGGAAAACACCATGCTTTTAAAGACTAGGGAATGTTTTACAAAGATCATGTGCCATTAAACTCACAGCAAGAAAAACAGGATGAAATATAACCCACTCATGCCTGCACCTATTGAGAACCTCCTCTAGCTAATTTGAGCCAGACTAGATCCTTTAAATCTATAACAGTTTGAGGCAAACATTCTTATCTCGCTGAGAAACTCAGGTTACAAAACAAATCAGAGGAAACTGCTAAGACATGGGAAAGGATGGGGTCTGTGTGTGTCTCAGGACAACAATATTGGACAAGTCCTTGCCACTAACACCTGCACTCCATCTAACTCTGTGATTAACAGTCAGACAGTACTGACTTTGGGTACAATTTCACAGCACAAAGTCCTCTTCTGTTTCTTTTGTAGCTTAACAAAATGTTAGCACTTCAGCAATGTTAACTGTATTTCCCAGCAAACTTCTAATATTCATTCACATCTCATGACAGCCCACAGGTGGGTGTTTCTGGGTGTCTTGGCCAGGATCCCTGAGCTAAGAAGCAAACAGTGTTTTCCATGTCTGGAAAGGTTGACATTTGGAGATCTTAGCATCTTTCTCACTGGAGCTTTGGCAGAGGAGAAGGAGGTAAGACACCTGCCCACTCTTCAAGAATCTATCCCAGCACCTTCTGTCCTTCGCATCCTAACAGTACAGTAGCATCCACAGTGGCATCCCTAAAATTCACTGGATGGGGCAGAAAATATCCAACCTGTCTTTTCTAGTGTTGCAACAGTATTTTTAGGTCCATTTGAAAATTACTATTTTCTTTCTTTTCAGAGACCAGACAGACTCAGTTTACAGTGATAGTTAATTGTGCCTCCATAATAACCTCATAAAAAATTCATTTTTTGTTCAGTTGCTAGCAAAGGGATTTGGATGTAAATTTGAACTCTGAAAGCATTAGGATTATTAGGGATATATAAAATGTATACGCAGGTGAGCTGCTTTTGCAGCGGTACCTACAAGACCCTGGTATTAAACATTACAAATATTTTCAAATTTTGATGTTAAAAGAGCCTTCCTCATATGTTTTATCAAGAAGTGGTGACAAAGTTTCTTCCCTAACAAGACAGATTTGGGACCTCAGGCATCCTGCACTGAAGGCGTTCATCTGGAGGGGTGAGCAAAGCTCAGTGCTCCAGCCCAGCTTCTGGGGAAGCTGTGCCAACAAGGAGCTGTGAAAATGAGTGTTGGCAAGGGCAGAGGCATTTGCAACATCCGTGTGATTAATGCAAGCCATGCTTGCAAAAACACATTGCAAACCTTGATCTGCATTAATCACATTAAGAAGGGGAAATATTTTGCCTGTCACTGATTAGGCTGTGTCAGAAGGAAACTTTTTCCATATTGGCAGTTACTAATATTTACTGAAATGCTTTAAGGCATTATTTAACTAAACTTCATTTCACTGTGACTAAGGCCTTCCCTCTTGCTCTTTCCACCCAATTGCCTTCATCGTGCTGATAAGGGGGCTTTTGTCCCCATTTGTTGCAGGGCTTGTGGGGTTTTTTTTTTTAACTAGTTATGGAATTTATAGTGACATTTTGATGAAACTGAATATTGAGCCTTTCTAGTTTCTGAGTTGTTTACTTTGCTGTAGAAACAGGAAGTAACAATAGTATGGAAGGAATTTTTCACAGTGTCTTTGTTTCTCCTGCCTACTTGGGAGGACCACAGAGCTCTCAAGGATATAAGAATTCTCTTTCACTCAGACAAAAAAATAAAAACAGGTTTCATGGAGAAATGACAAAGGTTTTTCTGGAAAAAGTTCAAACAAACAAACAAACAAACAAACAAACCCTCCCCCCACATTAGATCGTTTTTAGATAAGCCAGTAAAGGTTAACATTTGCAGCATCAGCAGGAGTCTGAATCTGGGGCTGCTGCATTTCCATGTTCAGCCCATTCCCTCCTTCTCTCTGACTCACCACAATTAAAGCAAAAGATTTGATCTCAAGGGATGTCCTTCTGTAGGGATCTTCATCTTCAGCCAATCTACATTTTGTGATGGAAAATGTTTCATACATCATATCCTTCAGTTAATTGTAGTATTTCCAGGAAATTTAAAAAAAAAAAAATTCCAAAACTACTCTGGATAGTGGAAACTTTGCATCCAAAGATTCTCTAAATTTCTTTTTTTAAATTTCAGCACTGATCCATTAACTTATCAGGGATAATGGAGAGCATGTTTCTTCTTGTGAAACAGTGCTAATGTATTGCATTTATCAGATTCAGTAATTTTCTGTTTACAGGAAGCCAGCATTTACCAGTCATTAGTCTTTATCCTTTTCATCCTTTGCAGCAAGGAGTGATCTGTATTTTCTCCAGTGGAGCCACTGAGATTTGTAAGCCATACAGCCTTGAATCTGGTATTATTCACAATGGGAGCACTCTCTGAAATTAACTTATTGCAGAGAAATGTAAATCAATTATGTTTACAGCTCTCAACAAACAGAATTAAAATGTTCCACCAGTCTGCTTCAAATTCCTAATCATTTTTGTGATTAACCCAGTGTCTGGGATTTGCAAGAGAGTAGGAGATGAATTGGTTTCTCTTCATTATCTGACACAGTTCAGTTATTCCTGAGGTGTCCTAAAAAAACAAGCAGCCAAGAAAATTCCCCTTAAATAGTTATCCATCAAGAAATAGATAACACCCACTGCCATTCCCCAGGACCACTGTGCAGCATATGTGCAAGTCAGAAGGTCCTGCTCCTGAGATGGCAAATGAAGCAAATTCAATCCCAGGCCAAGAATGAGCCCACAATCAGCCCGGCAGGCCCAGCCTGCTCATGAACTGTGAGTGAAAGCAAGAGAATTGGGTGCATGACATACAGAAATGCACTTTTTGAAAATAATGAGCAGCATCCAAAAATGTGAAGTTCAAAGCGCCACTCATCTCCCCACTAGGGCACTTTAACACTGTTCACTGCAGCAGCCATCTCCCATTGATTCCGTTTCATTTGGACCAGTACAATAAGAAGGTTTGATGATCCCGGCTACCCGTCTGCTTTTGTAATCACATTAAAAGCTAATCCCTAAGTGTATGTTGGGTTGTCTCCTGGCTCTGAAGAGAGTTTTGGGGCAGGAGAGGTCTGCCTTACACCACCCTAAAGATCCTGCTCCCTGCTGGCAGCCATCGGGGGTAGGGATGTCCTTGGGGATGCCTTGTTGCTCTCTACAGCTGCTTGAAAGGAAGTTGTAGTGAGGGGGAGGTCAATCTGTTCTCTCAAGTAACAAGCAACAGGATGAGAGGAAATGGCATCGTTCCGTCAAGGGAGGTATAGATGAGATATTATGAAAAATTTCTTCATGGAAAGTGTTAAGCACTAGAACAGCCTGACCAGGGAAGTAGTGGAGTCACCATCCCTGTGGGTATTTAAAGGATGTACAGATGTAGTACTTACAGGCTTGGTCATCAAGGTCTTTTCCAACCTAAACTATTCTATGATTCTATGATTCCATTTCTGAAAGACACGTGTCTTCCAGATATGCCCAAAAATACCAGGGGTGGAGCATTTTACCTTTTTGTGCAATAAGACATCACCATTTTTAACATTATAATCACTTTTCTCAGCACACGTGCAAAGCAGAAGCTGCCCCATCAGACAGATGCGAGACTCTGGCAGACTGGGCACATGACAGCTACCTAGGTAACCTTAGAACTGCTTTAATTCAGGAGAATCCAGTGTGCTCATACTGCCCAAGAGCCCAGACAACTTTTCAGAAATGCAATGGCTGGGCCAGCTCTGCACGAGACATCAGCCTGAGCTGATGCTTACTCCACCTCATGAGGAATTTGGCCAGCTGGGAGAGAAAGGAGCAGGCTCCACCCAGAGGAGAGACAAGCCTCCACAGCTGCAGGAGCCCAGCTCCCCCTGCGCTCCAGATGTGCAGGCTCCCGTGGGACAGGCACTGCATGCCCCTGCACCAAAGCATGGTTGCATGCAGCAGGAGCACTGCTCTTAGAAAGGGCTTCATCCATCTCTGAATTTCAACAGCCCAGATTTTTCACATCCTTATGTAAATCTCTGCTCAGTCTAGACTGACAAAATACATACCTTACACAAAAGCTTGCACTGATTTCTACAAATCCAGCATTTAGTAGCTTGACATACTGATGAAATATCACATTTTTTATTCCAAACTTAGAATCAGAAAGTCAGAATTACGGTAAATGGGAACTTTTCTATCCTCTGTTTTAAAAGGTCTAATTATTTTATTATTAAGTGTATGTACACGCAGATAAGTAATAATTATTCTGAGTATTATCCTGCATAATAGAGCCAGTTAATGCTCAGATATAATAGCACAGAGACAGCTCATTATATCAATTTGTACAAAAATAACATAATTATTTTCTTCTTCTGAACAAACTTGTTCTGGTGTGATAAGAAGAGCAAGTTTCAATCACTTCTTTATTTGCTGAAAGATTAAACACTATGCAGCCAGTAAGGTGGTTATTATTTTAATAATGATGAATCATCATGTGTGCAATGAGGAATTAACCATCCAAAGGGTTTGAAGACAAATTCATATAAGGCTACATTAAAATAAGGATGCTCCAGAAATTATTGCATGTCTGGTTCTAAATAGCCTTCTTACTGGAAATATCACTTAGGAGTTCATCCTGCTAACAGCTGAGAAAATTCAGATAAGCATGGAGAGGTGGAAAAGGTGATGCTTCCCAGTCTGCAAGTCTGAGATGCAGAAAACCAGTTCAGCCATTGAGTGGTTCCACCAAGGCAGAACTTACACTCTGAAGCAGGACAACAGCAACACAGAAGGTGGCTTTCCTGCAAAAAGACAGCTTGGCTCCCTGATAACCCAGTGGCCTGGAGTATTGTGCTCTCTGATGGATCAAGCAGCCTGCTGTCCTCAAAGTGGGTGTGGAAGTCCTGTGACAAAGTATGTGTTTTATTTTTCCAGCCATTTTATCCTTCATCGCCACTGATCCAAGCTCTCTTCATTCAGTTCTCCTTTATCTAACCTCTTATTCCACTTTAACCCTGAAATAAAAATCTCAGGGAAAAAAGCAGAAAATTTAAAACAAATGAAACCAATGCTTGCCACTCTTGGCTCCTGTCTGTCTTACTCCAGTATCTCCCCCAAAGTTAGCTGTGCCCCAGAGCTGTGTCCTGGGAGCAGGGCATGGCAGGGCTGAGCAGCAAGGAGACTGACCTGCCACCACCTCCTTTTCTTGTGGGATGGGGCTGCCAGGGCCAGAGACTGGTGAGACAAGTTACTTTCAAGAAGGAAAATAAAGGAGGACAAAGGAAGAACTAGAATAAAATCTCCATGGAAAAGGAAGACTTTGATTTCAAGCTTTTCTGTCTTGCATCCCTTGGAGTCTGTCCAGTAGTGGAAAAAGAAAATCACCACTATATTGAACACAATTTCATAATGCACTTCTGCTTTTGATGAAAACTCATTCATGGTGGGTTTTATTCTGCACCAGAATTTATGCATGTGCTCAGAGAATGGGAACTTTCCCCTTAACCAAATGAAATACTGTTCTTGCCTCTCGACAGGTATTATGGATCATTGCAATTTCCATCTTCCAGCAGAGGACCTGAGACTGTGAATTTGTCTGCAGCTTTGGGGTTTTTCTACGCCAGCTGTGTGAGGGTGAGCAAGGAGCAATGCTGATCTTCAACCACGACTGCTCTGACTGGAAACTCAGGCTGGTTCTCAGGTCAAGATGCTGACAAATCTTCTCTAACACAAGCAGCAGGAGCCTGGTTCAATGGACACAGGTGAACCTTGCCACCTCCTCCCTGTATCTGGGGCTTACTGGAGGAATGGTGGAGATAATTTACTCTCCCTTTGAGGGTGATTTTTAAATGAACTTTTAAACTTATCCAGCTTTTGAGATGAGCAGAATCATATTTTGGCCTGTAAACTTGCTGAAAATTGGTTTCAAAATAACTATACACATTGTAGGATGTCAATAACATTGAAATAGCTTTTACAGGGTTGCCTCTAGCTCCAAGTACTCTTGATGCCTTAAGTTTTAGTTTTCACATTATCCAGACTCTGTACTGCATTGGCATACAACTCTGAACTTCATATAATGTGTTAGCAAGTTCTCCTCACAGTGTAGTTAGACAAAGCAATCCTTTTCCAGCCTGAGAACCAGGACACTGTTGCAGCTCCGGGCCAAGAAGTATAAACAGCAAATTGAGGAGAGTGATCTGGGAGGATGGGACTTCATGACCTGAAGCTGTAACTGGACAATTAACCCCAATATGTAAATGGTCCAAAACTTATAAAAGTGTGAAAACATGTAATCCATCTTGGGTGGAGCCACGGCTGGGCTCTTGTACTGCCCAAGGTACATCCTTTGATACACCTACTAAATACCTACTTTATTCCTTTAACACTGTCTAGCCTCTGTTCTAGGTAGCCTCTCAAGGTATCACCCTCTTGGCATTCAGGTCGATATTCCTTGCTTGTTTTTCTTACTGTATAGATATAGGTGAGCTTTTGGTTTGACGTCCTGTAAAATTCCAACAACAGTTCAACATTAGGGATCAGACTAGTAAATTCCTGCAACTTGTTCCTTATCATCTCATTTCTGGGGTTTTTTTACACTGAAAGCCAGTATGCAGTCTTTTGATAACTGTCAGTCAGCACAGACATCTGTACACCCTCTGCCTGGCTGCTCTTTATTAGAAACAAATATAGATGTTTAGGAACAGCCAGGAAGAAAGAGTTCTTGCTCTGGGAGCAAGTTGCAGCTTTGCAGAGCTGAACAGTGAGAAAGAAAAGAAAATGGAGAAGGTAATTCCGCCTGATTTACTTATCCTGCAACATTTCCTGCAGCACTTTTTGGGCTGCTCTTTCAGGACTGACACGTGCATCACTGTTGAAAAGCACACGGATTCAGTTATGTCCCAAGTCATGACAACCAGAGGAGGCTGCTGATGGATCTAAGTGGTCAAGGATGGGGCCATATGGCCACCTTCTTCGCTCCTTCAGCACAGGATTTCAATGCTGATAAACCAAAAGGGTTACTTCTCCACAATGCTCTGAAACCTGTCTGATCACAGTGTCGGGGATGCCTTTTGTCTCTACTCAAGGACTTAAATTGCAACATCAAAATACCTTTAGTTTGGCAGAGTATCACTTTTTTGTACGGACGTGTGGGGTTTTTTTAAGGGCAACCTATTATGCTTAGGATGTGTGATTTTTGGAAACTTCAGAGCTGCTTTCAAATACTGGAAAAAATTATTTACTGGAGCAATGTGATCAGATAACTTCATGCTTTGATCTGCAATAGAGCCTGGTACAGACTTCAGGTACTGTCATCATACCCTTACTGATCATGTGCTCACAAGGAACGGGTACATGTTTGTTCCTTACTACACTGCCATACAGTCGCTACAGCAGATTTTCCATCAGGTGATGGACTCGCAAGGGAAGACCACATCCACAGCCATTTAGGAGGAGGTAAAGTACCAGATTCCATATTCCTGTTGTTGAAAGATGCATATTACAGATAAAATGTGGGTAGGTCTTATTGTTAAAAGTGTTATTTATGTTATTCTCTTTGCATCTGACCATGAACTGCAGGGCTGGAGCAGTCGGTCTGGACAGGGAACACTGGATCCTCCAAAGAATCTGCAACCAGTGGTTGCTTTTATGTTCACTGTGGTCCTTCCTAACTCCTTTTCTAACTTCCTCCTAGTTCCTTTTCTGCAGAAAGAGACTGTCTTGACACACAGAGACTTTCTTCTCCTTATTCTTGTCATCTTTATTTTTCTTTGCAATACTGCTGAGAGGTCATTCAAATTGTTATCTCATGTCCCAGAGGTTTTGTCCGTGATATTTTCATGTTCCTTTTCTCTTTTTTTTTTTTTTTTCCTAAGATCAAGGAGAGAAAAAACAGAACAAGTCATTGCTGCATAAACTCTAGTCTCCATAGCAACAATCAAAAATGTTTCCCTTCCTCAGTTTAACAATTCCAATTCTATAGTCTCACCTGAGGCTTAGGAAAGTGGCAAGAAGTTAAAATATTTTCTAACTTACTTGTTCATGGCAGTTTTGAAATCAGGCTACTCGGGTGAGTAGCATGGGCCAAATTAGACCCAAAAGCTTTCCTGAGATCTGGGGTGTGAGGCATGGGCTTGAGAAGGACAGGTAGGAAGTACTGGATTTACCTCTGTAGGACTTGTATGCAGTAAAGCACACTGCTGTAACACAAACTGCCTATGACAAAGAAAGCAATGGAGAAGGGAAAACATTAACACTAAGCAGTATCAGGTCTTCCTCTGACCATTCCACCACTGTGGGATCAGGAAGGCAACAATGTACTAAATCCCTAGAAAATATGGGGCTGCATTACTGTATTCCCACCAAAATCAAAGTAATTGTCCCAGGTTACTGCCATGAACCTGCCTCAGCTATGCAGAGTGCACGAGGCACACAGGCAAAGCTGCACTCCAGAGCACAGGGGAGCTGACAGACATCCATGACTGCTCTCTCCTGCTCTCTCCTGCAGCGGACAAACTGAATTTTCCAGGACAAACTGGGGGATTTTGAGCCTGAGGAAGACTGGACCCCACAGTCTGAGTCAGTGTCCGGCACCAAGACCTGGGCTGTGGCTTTGGAGCTCTGTGTGATGGATCAGTGCTTGGCAGTGGCTCTTCAGAGAAAAGTACCTTAGAGTAACAAGAGATGCTTGGAGGATTTACATTTTAGTAAAGCCAGCTCTTCCTAAATCTTTTCTTCCCTGGCTGCCAGTCTCCTGGGCAGGGGCTGCCAGTGAGCAGCAGGCAGGGGCTGCAGATGTGCAGCTGTGTGTGTGCCATGCTCCTGTCCACACCACAGCAACGTGTCTGTCACACATCATTAGGCATCCTCTCTGACAGTCTGAGCTAAGTTCGCCCACGTGAAATCAGCAAACAGCAGCATGACCGGTGCTCTGCTGGCCAGTCTCTCTGGTGACCAGTGAGAGGACCTATGAAACCATACCAGGGGAGATTTTGGTTGGATATTAGGAAAAAGTTCTTCACCCAGAGGCTGTTTGGACACTGGAACAGACTGCCCAGGGAAGTGATCACAGCACCAAGCCTGACAGAGTTCAAGAAGCTCTTGGACATGGGTGTGATTTTTGGGACTGTCCTGTATGGGGCCAGGAGTTAGACTTCGATGATCCTTGTAAGAGTAACTTCCAACTGAGGTTATTCTGTGATTCTGTGACTAGATGAACAAAAGCAGGCTGAAATACAGATGTATCTAAACAAACCTTACTGCACATAAAAATTAACTCAATTTCTTTTCCAAGCTGATCTTTCAATTGACCATGTTAACTTGGAATAGCTGAACGGGACAGGAATGGTGTAATTTCACTCAGAAGAAAAAAACAAAGCAGAGTAGTTCAGTTTCATCTTTTGTACAGAAAAGCCACAAATTACTTTTCCTTTTTACTGTACCTGAGGGTACATTGGGGGGGCACAGTACAATACCATCTTAAGCTGACACTTAGGACAGATCCATTTTCCCACTATCCAGTGGTATGTACTGACATTGTAAATTGAATAGAATGGAGTTCTCAAATCAGTTTCAACTGAGTATTTGATTAACTAGAGATTTTTTTTCAGCTTTGAAAAGTTATTTTAATTTACTGGATTATAATCAAAGGTGACTTCACTGATAACAGCATGATATTCTTAATATGTAGTCAAGTAGTCTGCTCTGGCAGACTTTCTGTGCTACAGATTCTGTACATTATTCCAACACAGTAAAGCTAAGTGAAATCCTGCCTTTGATATAACCCCAACAGGGAATTTCTGTCTTAGATTCCTCTGCATGTTTTATTGGTTTTGCTGTTAATCTCACAGGATAAACACATATCAGTGTTTCAGATTCTGTACTTTTATTTTCTCCAGAAACAGGAATCTTTGGGGAAAAAGTTGGTTAAAATGTTCAATTGCTTAACATAAATTTCAATTCAACCCTCAAGGAATGTAACTGGTAAATCAGAAGGCTCATCAGTGATAGAAGTTTGTTGCAAGTGGTGGTGTTTCATCAAAGTACTTCTTAAAGGCTTTACAGTGGTAATAAGCACTGACATTCCTCAGCATTTATAACAAGTTGACAAATATTCAATAAGTAAAGATACTTTTATTAAAGGATTATTCCTTGTTTATACTTCAAGTACTAGCTTTGAAATGGTTACAGAGCAGATTAAACACTGAGCTCCCCAGATACACATATCAGTTGTGCAGGATCATGTATTCTGTAAATGACTTTGTTGAAACACCTGATATTTCCTCATAACACACTGCTACAAGTAGCAAAAGCATTCAGTTCTTATGCACTGAATTTATGCACTGACTTACAGCTCTCAACTTCAATGAACAAAGAACACTTTGTATATACATATGTAAAGGTTGCATCTAAATATAATCTGGTTCTGTGATCTACATATACCCTACCTAGTAGACAAAGCACTGGAAAAGCTGGAAGGACTCAGAATTGTCAAGGCTGTTCCCAGAGCAGAGCTGTGGCCACTGGAACTGCTGAAAACATTCCTACCAAAGCCAGTGTTTTTGCAGCAGATGCATAACCTTCATGAATAAGAACAGATCATTTACAAGTGCAAATGTTATCACTTCTAACACCATTTAATTTGTGTCAGTCTTTGCAGCTAGCTTCCTGATGTGGCTCAATGGGGAAGACCCTTCCCTACACTGTTGTCTAAGGTTACAATGTAAGATGCAACCAAAGTATGTATTCCATTACTATCTTCATTAGCTATTAAAATAGGTGGGGCAGTGTTATCTTTTCCATGACTCATCCCTAATAGCTCCCTCTGCAGGGCTATCTCTGCTAATGGGACATCAAAGTCTCCCAGCATGACTCATAAAATTACATCATCCCATTCTGAGATGCCCGGCACAAAGGGAGGAACCAGACACTCCTACGTGGATATAATCTGAGGCTTGGAACACCACCAGGGTACTACCACTGGATTCCCAGAGAACAAGAGCTTGATGCCCACTACTGGACCTTGAAAAAGACCAGATTGTTCTCAAGCACCACTGTTTTGACAAAACCACATCCATCACTGCAACAGGACTGTAGCCACCATTTAATCAGACTGTTACCACCACCCTGGCCAACAGGTTGTCAGGTCATACCCTGTCAGTTTAAGCCAGTGTTTCTGTACTATTGTCTTTATTTTTATTTTCCTATTAAATTGTAGTTCTACCTTGGAATCTCCCGCCGGTTTGTTTTTCAAACTAGTATAACCACTGCTCACAGTGAGGCAGGCACACCAAGCCTGATCCAGCACCAGGACACAGCAGTAGGAGGTGGGTCAGGCAGTCCTGTTCATCAAAAAAGCCCAGCAACACCTGTGCTGCTGCATCTATACCCTCCTGCACCTACACCACCCAACAGGAAGGATTCACCTTGAAACTCTTTCCAAGAGGTCTGAAAACCAACAGCTAAGCAGGATAGCACATAGAGATTTGTCCTTTTTTGCCCTAGAAGGTGTAAGCTGTTTTTCACAGTGATTCAGCTTTCACACCACACCAAAGGCATACCGATCCTCCGTGATCCCACGTGAGTAAATCAGTCTGCAGGAAGATTCAGCCTTCCCTCCACTATTACTCTAGCTATAGAAAGTAGAAAATAAAACAGATTATGACAGGCAGGGAAAGGGATATTTCTTACATTAATTGTCCAATATTTTTACCTAGAAGCCAATGAAAATTTAGCCACTGACTCATCCATGCATTGTCAGTGTCTCACAAATATGTGTTCAAAAAGAAATAGAATGTTCACTAATAATTCAAAAATATTGAAGCCCAAATAGCTAAGGAATAAAACTTTTTCATAAATCCTACCTTCAAGATGTTACATTATTAATTTATTTTTAAGGAATAAATCTGTCCTAATAGCTCTTGCCAGGCAGTCAGTTAAAAAAAACCCACAAACCCACATCATAGGCATAATAAAACACTAAAAGGACGTTTTATTTGTTCTTTTTAAGATGTATACTTTGCATATCAAAACTGGTAGTTTTTAACTCTTGTTGATGAGACTTCAGCTCATGCCTTTTCCAGCTACTTAAAACTTCAGCTCCCTCCAACTCCTACCAGCTGTCAGGAAATCACAGAAAGTGTTACCCCAGGTAAGGCTCAGTCAAGTCAACCAGTGAATTCTATCACTCTTTTTTAGCTCTAGAAGAGATCAACAAAATATAATGGATCTTTCTTAATGGTTAAACTGGATAGAGAGAAGTCTTTTGAGGGCAGTAGCTTTTCAGTGGTGAGTTCTAGGATAGCAATCCATCCAACACAGAGAACACAACTCAAAACTTTGTGCTCTTTTCTAAAGTGATCAGAGCTATTTTTCATTATGAGGTGAGTAGAATCTTTTTTTTTCTAGGCAAGTCTTGTCATTTGAAGCAGCACACAGCTTGAAGTTTTGAAGTATTTTTGATGCATGCTTTCTTCTGTTCACTGTCCTTCAAACCAAGTGTAAAGTTACCCACAGAAGTGTCCTGTACCTTAAAAAACCCCCCAAAATTGAAGAAACAGCATCTGCATCGCTCTGTCTTTCTGTGTCCAAGACAAGAAGCCCATTGTTTTTCTTAGCTTAACTGTCATTAACAACACTTGTAAATCAAAGAATTTTATTAATGCCTGGCAGTGTTGGCATCACAAAGCTTCTGCGGGGCTCCACCACTCACATAAGCCCTGCTCAGACCACAGCATGCCTTACTATTAGCACTGCTTGTCTTAAAGCCAGCAATCTTGGAAGATGCTTCATTCCTGTAATGGAATTCTGGCTCTTATGAGAGTTATTTTAAACAAGAATACAAATATCTTAACAAATACAAACTACTGTTGGGAATGAAAGAAAAAAAAAATGTTGGATTTACTAAAAAAGGGGTTGTGGATGTAAAGATGTTTACCTTCACCTCCAACTCCCTTTAGGTCTGATCACAAGCTGGAGTTTTTCATCTCAAATAGCAATTTTTCATTATTAATTAATTTAGCCTCTAAAAATCTAGGTGCATACACGAGTAGACAGATGCCAAACAAGTATTTTAACTAGTTTCATTGAACAAACAAATTTCATTAAATGTGTTGATAAAAGTAACAGTGCTTTAAATTGCAGTATTTGAAATAAATTTGAAGCAACTTGGATACGGACTGGAAAGCAGGCTCATGTCTTCTACCAATCAGGGACTGGAAAAAAACTCTGTTGTCAACACTGAAAAATTACTTTTGGTATGAAAGATTTAGTGATGGAATTACTGATTACACTACATGTGATGGAATTACTGATTACACTACATGTGATGGAAGTACAACAGAATAAATCTTTATGCCCTAAACTCTGGAGTTGGATTAGATTTTTACAGACTTTAAACTGTAAAAAGAACAAGACTTTAGCAATGTGTGAATGGCAATATCAGAGATAATCTTCAAGCTTCCTGTATGAGCATGCCATTTGCATCCCACTTTGATGCTGGGGCATCCTAGGTATGGAGCAGACCAGGAGGGAGCTGCCATTCTCTCCAACCATGCCCCTGAAGCACCAAGAATCAGGACCTGTGACCAGCCCTGCAGCCTGGATGTCATCTCTGCCCTTCCATCCTGTTTGCATTGGATGCTTGAGGCTACAGCATGCTCCTACTGCACACACAACAGAGGCAGTGGGTGCCAGAGGAAGATGCAGCAAAGCAACCACACGTTCCTCACACATCAATCCTGCAAGTGAACTTCTCATTGAAATGAGCAACCTGCAGCCTACAATCCCATTTTAGGATCCAGAAGCGCAGCTTTGGCAATCAGGATGTTGTTACAAATTGAGACAGATGGAAATGTGCTTCCTTGTCAAAGCTGTTATTCCCCAAGAGAAAAGAAATTTTGTTGTCTTGAACACGCTGTGGGTAAGAGACAGAGAAAGGTCCAGAAATCGAACAAAACTAATTATATAAAACTAGGTTTGGAAGATGAAATTAAAGCTATCTTTTGCACAAAAAAAGGGTGTGTTTTTCTTAACAGATAACCTCCCCCTTTTTTTTGTTGTTCCAATAGTATATGTTACAACAAGCACACAACTGTCTTACTAAAGACTAAACTTATTAGAAATAAATTACTAATGTTCGTCATACTGTATTATCAACGGGATAATTTCTTGGATTGAGTAATTTACAAATTCTGGTCTGTACAAAATATTGCAAAATATGAGATCCCAACTTTTTTAAGAACCTTTGAATTCAAACGACATCACGCAAAACCCACTCATGAAAGGTTTTTAAAAATTTTAGACATTAACAATAATCTGAATTTAGATTTGAAAAAAACGCAGCATTTTCTGCATAAGAGTGACACAAGGTTAATTTAATAACGAGCTACATCTTTTATTTTAAAGTCCACTTCACAAAGAAGCTCAAGAAGAAAACCATATTCCAATTTCAACAGCAGTATGTTTTATCAATTCTGCTCATTTCTTTCTATGAAAACAAACCCACTCTAGTACCATTCCTTTGTCTACTGAATCCTCACCAGAAAATAAATGCTAATAGCATCTTTTCCATTAAGGAAGAGCATGATAGACAAAGAGAATGACGTTTTGCCCTATAGGTGCCAAGATTACAAAACAAGAAACCCCAAAACTAACAACTCCGTATTTTAAAAATATCAATTTACTTTTCCCAAATTCTTTCAGTCTCTTCAACATCCATTAGGAGGGGGGGAAAAAAAAAAGGAGGAAAAAATAATGCAATTAACATTAAAGTGTTGTGATTACTTCATTCTTCCATTTATTCTTGCATAGAAAGCCAAACACATCCATTTTAGACAAGTGATAGCATCAGCAGCACCCATTATCTCACGGAAATCACATTCAAGTACAACTGGAAAAAGCAGTTCCAAAATACTTCCATGTGCATTAAAATATACTTTTTAATCTTTTAGGTTTTGTATTCTGAGTCTTTAGAAACGACGATTTTTTTTTTAGGTTTGGTAGCCTCATCCATCAGTTCCTTCAGCTGCCCAATCTGTTCATCACGGAAGTCATTAAGTTTTTCTTCTGTGAGCTGAATTCCATATACAGCCTTTTCTCTCAAGTTTTGTTTGTCCTCATTAATTTGTTGCTGGATCAGTGCTGCATAGCTCTAATGAGAAAGAAATATAAAAGTCACAAAATGACAGAAGCAAAATTCAGGTCAACTTCTTTTAATACCATTCTATTGTAATAACATACTCTTACACAAGCTCCTACAACTGTCTATTAATTGACAACAAATTACTAAAAAAATTTACACTCTTTACAAGAAAGAAAAGTTCTTAAAGCATTTCTAGCATCTACAGTCAATTTTATGTAGCTAGTTTAAAATGCATATAACATGCAGATTAATGTCCTATCATATGCTACTACTGAAAACAAAACAAAATTTTATTATAGATCTAATATATGTATTAAAATAATCTTTCCTATATAGCAGGATAATATTGATATAGGATACACTTTGTAAACTGATACATCCAGAAAAGCATTATTCCAAATTTTCAGTTACAAGAAGACTCGGCATTGCATCCTGCATTGTTAATCCAATTACCAGCAAAGTAGCTAAAGCAACTACTTCAGCTGTATGTCTAATAATTCCACAGAAGTGGGCAAGAAGAAAGAAAGATATTCATGACCCTGTGATAAATTTCAAAATGACACAATTTACTAACGTAAATACATTACATTGTTAACGGACCATGCCAAGCCTCAAGGAAGTCAGCAGATCTTACCAGCCCTGTTGCAAAGCTTAATTCATGGCTATTTAAAGAAAACAGATAGCTAACACAAACAAAAGTAAATATTTATTTGCACAGACTCTGAATCAAATTCTTCTTCAAGGTTCTTCCCAACATCACCTCTCCTGCTTTTAAATTAAACAGAAACAGTGACACCATGGTTAATTCCTGTGGTAAACCTACACCTCAGTGGTATTACCTCATGGTAGAGCTGGTGTAGGGTTTAAAATAAACTAAATAGGTTTTTTCCCAATGATTGATATGATAAAAAATTTAATGGGTTAATTCTTCAACTTTACAATTTACAGAATTTCTTATCAAGGCAGATGGAAAATTGTGATCTCTAAAGCCACCCAGCAGACTGTAACACACTGACAGTTACACATCAACCATTCCATCTCATTCTGTTTTATCCTATCTTTGCATTTCTGCATGGAACAATCCAGTCAGTACTGACTCTGGACTAGGGGAAAAAAAAACCCACCAAACCAACAAAAACTAACAAACCCACTTAAAAACCACCCAAAACAACAAAAAACACCACACAGCCCCACACCACTTTCATTATACCAAACAACAAAATTGACAGCATGTAATTAAAGAACAATACTGAAAGCAAGCAACGCAGAACTTCACATCTTATCAAGAGATCTGACTGGACATACAATCCCCAAGAACCCCTTCATGCAGTGTCCTACCAGTGCAGGCTTCCCACAGCAGGAGAAATCCTTCCCACTGATAACAACAACCTGGGAGCAGCCTGCAGCTATTGCTGCAGGCATGAGCTCTGATACGTAGAAATAACTCAAGTCCATTTAAGAAACAGTTACAATTTAACAAACTGTTGAATGTTTTCCAAAAATATCAAATTAATTACTGGCAAATAGTTTGCTTTTTTTTTTTTTTTTTTTTTTTTTAATCTAACATGACAGCATCTCATCGCACA
>VZUI01026106.1:0-15925 GCA_013401135.1 Cettia cetti | reverse complement strand
TTCCCTTCCCTTCCCTTCCCTTCCCTTCCCTTCCCTTCCCTTCCCTTCCCTTCCCTTCCCTTCCCTTCCCTCTTTCTCTGCCAGCTCCTTTCACATTGGCAACAGCATTACAGAATGTGAAGATTATTTACTGAATTTACTAGAAAGAGAGCACAGAGGCATGTCCTTCCCCTTGTACAGGTTTCTGTGTCTTTAGGGAAATGCTCAGTATTGTGCTAGAAATCCTCTAAGCCAAGGACAGCAAGAGGTATCCCAGGATGCATTTTTCTTTCTCAAATTAGAGGTTACGTTTGCATTGAACTATCAGAAGAAGCAAGGAGATGCTGGTTTTCAAAGTTTCTGTTCCCAGTAATGCTGACGGTGATGTCTCGTTCCTCTGCAAGGGACTTATCTGGACAGAAGCTGGGATCAGCCCTCCGTGTCTCCTAGATGACTTCCTTGCTGCAGCTCCTGTGCTCCTGCAGTCTATGTCTTGCATCATTTCAAATCTCTGACCCTGTGACTGATTGCATTGACCTCTGTTCTGTTTGTTGCTAAATGGTACTGTAACGTGAATTTATGGGAGGCTGATTTAAAAACAACAAAAGGATCCTCAATACTTTACTGGAGGATTCTGATATTCAGAGGCCACTGAATGCTTACATACTTCATCAATTGATGTCATTCTGAGCAAAAGAGGCAAAGCACCAAAACTTACGCACATGTCAGCAAATTTCTGTGGGCATTTTTATTATTGCTGTTAATAATTTTGTATTTGATTATTTATAGCCAAGATAAAATTTGTCTTCCCTTTCCTGTCTCCAAAGCCACACAAGCAAATTGGTTTAATTTCTGACTTTTTTTGTTGGCTTTTTTTTTTTTTTTTTAATTTTCAGCTGTGATAATCTAAATTGGATGTGCATTAGACTCCTCGGAAGCAAATCCTTTAAATTTAACCAGTTTAAATGCCCCTGAATTTTAATCCTTAGCACCTAGGTCCTTAAATTCCACTTTGCAATTTTAAATAGATTTTCTTATCTGGTGTAAATTCCTATCTTAATCAATTGAATCCACTAAAACTGAAATACAGTAACTTACATACATTCTTTTTGGGAGTCAGGTTTTGTTTTTTTTTTTTTTTTCCTGAGGAAATATTCTCTCTGACATGTTAAATTCCATCTAATCCATGAGCACTACCATCTTTCACCAGAGACCATTATAAAGACAGTCAGCCATTCATTCTCTTTGCTGGGGAAAAGGTGCAATGCAATGATACCATGAAAGCTGATAATCCACTCATATTTACACTTCAGCTATTTCCCACAGAGATCTCTGAGAAAAGGGACACAGATGATGATTTGGCAAACGCTGTCCTTTCACAGAAATTCCCTGGGTGCTTTTGAACCAACCTATCAGAGAATTCTACTCCTGCTATTGATGTCAGTAATTAGATTTGGAGAGAGCAGTACCACATGCATGTTTATGGAAATCACTGTTAACCCAAATGATGATCTTTTTCCCTTTCTTCCTCCTCTCCTTCTGTTCCCACTTGAATTTGCTGCATCCTGCCACAGCATCTGCCAGTAAATAAATAAATAAAACCTGCTACCTAACAGGTCAAAATCCCTTGCATTTCCCTGATAACAAAGACAAAAAGAATAATTGTCAAAACATGGATAAGACAAGGAAGGAGAGAAAAAAATGAACTAAAGATGAAATGAGAAAAAAGGATGCAAATAAAATTTTCATATGGAATTCTGAAACAAAAGCTAACTTTCTAAAGCTAAAAAATTAAAAACAAGGTATCAAGACATAAAGTTTATTAAATGTTCTTTCTAGGAAAGAAATGTGCAGACTTATATGATATTGTAATATAAAGGAAATGTATATGATTCTTCATATGTTTCAGTGCTTTGCATCTTTATTTTCATTAGTGACAGAAAAGCTATTAAAATATAGCATAGCCTTAGGTCTGACTGCAGAAACTCAGCTTAAACTCTCTTCATATTTGCATGATGTGTAAAACTTACATATTTAGATATTTTCTGAATAGACTTAATAATATTTTACCATGATATTATATAATACATATTTTCCATCCCTCTCTCACCCATTTATCTGAGTAAACAGATCACCTTACTCACAACTCAAGTTCTACTTCAGGAAAACCTCATATTCTTTTAATAAATATTATCTTGGAGAGGTTTTCAATACCATGCAATATTACTGAACCAGAATAAGAGGTCCTGCATTTACCATGTATTTTATAATACCTTTTATTTCAATTATTTATAATGGATGTAATTTATAATATTAATACACACAAGAACATATTAATGTGCATATCATATATCATATAGTTCATGCATGTTTTAAAATAAACAAGCCCTTTTTCAGGATTTATTGTTTGTACTTGCACATAGTCCTATGGTATAAGTGCCATTTGCACTTTCACTTCCAGACCTAAGTCATGAAAACACAATTATAATATCAAATATACTTTCCTTCTGAACAAATCTATGCTTAAATATCAAAAACAAATTGTTCTTTTCATAAGCTTGGATTGTGTTTTTATCCTGATCAGCTAGCAGTTGAACAATTGATCATTCTTGCAAAATGAACAATTGATCTTGCTGAACTAGGATTAAACATTGAGCCAATTTTCTATATGCCACATAGTATGCATCAAGTAATATTGGCTGTCGCTCCATACTGACCACTCAACTAAGCCGAAAAGTCTATCTAGTCTTCCTCATAACCCCTTGGCTCATCCATTTACTCATAAACAAGGTGGATTTAAGTTGTGGAGAAAAAAACCCTTCAGTGTGGTTTTTTGCTTCAACAGATCAGGTAATATAACTATCCCTGTAGTCAATTCTTGCTTTCACTAGCTGAGATTCTTGACATTTTAAATTCTACAGATGAAATTTCACAGTCTATTATCTTTATTAGGACCTGGAAACCGTGAACCTGTTTAAAAAATCTTTTCTCTCTTGGTTTTGTTGGGGGTTTTTTTGGATAGATTTAAAAGACCTGAACAGGAAAATGACCAGCTGCTTAGATTACCACTCCAATCCTCTCATGAATTTTTAAAGGTAGGGATTTTCTGAGAACCAACATCAAATAAAGGATCAAATGCCTTCTATTACAGAATACAAATGTGTTGTTCAAAATCCCTAGAAATTACAGTCTTTGAGAACCATCTGGACCCACATGTTATGCAGAAGAGGAGAAACACAAAGGAAGTACTGATTAATTTTAATGAGGAGTGAAAAGGCTTGTAATTAAATTCAGTTTTATTAAGTTAGTGGTGTTTGTAGCTCAAATCTTCAAGGCTAGTGTTACAGCCTAGGCTTCTCAAAAGTAGTTATTTTTTCACATTTTGAAAACTTACTGACTATATTGATAACAAGATTAAGCTTGTAGATTTGGCATTGATTGACATGGACATCCCTTCTGAGCAATGCTCAGTGTTAGTTTAGTAATATCATCTGTAATTGGCAGTTTCATATTTTTTATAGAAAAATAGTTATCTATTTATGTTTCTATCTTGTATATGGCAGTTTAAGAAATTTTGCCATTTTGCATGAAAATCAGCACTTGTTCAATACACTTTCACCTATAAATTAAGAGCTTTAGTTTTGATCTGGATTGCTAGTAAGTAAGAAACTTCTTGTTTATCTGAAATGATTTGACAATACAGACATCTATGTTTTCACACACTCAGTGATTGTTTATACTTTGAGTAGAGTGAAAGGGGACAAGTTTTCTGAAAATGTTATCTACTACTCTTCTGTTGCCTTTCAAGAGTCACAAATTGTTCACACGCTTCTCTTTCTGATTATTTGAACAGAAGAATTAAATGACAGACAGGTTTATTTGAATGAATATAGAATTAAATTTAAATAAAGAGGCAGGATGTGACCACATTACCGAGTATTGCACAGACTTAATACTGCTCTCTGCACAGAAGTTATTTGCTCCTGGAATTATCTGCCAGCCAGGGAGGCGGCTGCATTTGCTTTCAGTGTGGCATTTTCATTGTGTATAAAAACACAATAATGAAAGAGATTTTTTCTGATACTTACTCTGAAATGCAGAAAGTAAATGACATATGCAGAAATTTCCTGTATCATTTATAAAGGAAAATTGATACATGCAAACCTGTGAGAAAAAAAAACAAAACCTGGAGAAATTAAATATCTAAATATATTAAAAAATTCATGCCAGAATTTCCTATAATAAACCATAGGAAAGATTAAAATTATTGATTCATAGTGTAGTTAGTTGCTGGGGGTGCTACCTAATTTGGAGTTAGTGTTTTAGGGAATGAAAGAGCAGTCACAGTAACTGTAAGAATGTAAAAAATAATGAAAATTTATCAGGAATCAATAGAACTAAAGAATGACAGGAATGCAGAGGAGCATGAGCAGTTTTATTCTCCTTTTTCCACCATACAGGATATGCTACTTGTTACAGATTCTTACATCAATCCCATAGAGTGCTGGTCTCTTCTTAGTGATCGATAACATTGAAGTCTCCACAAGCTCCTCTGCTAAACCGGCTTTGTATTTTGTTATCCATTAACTTTAGATTTTTTTTTTTTTATATAACCTAAATTTTTTTTTAATGTAGTGGAAGTCTGTTTTTCACAGTTATGTCCAACATACATATTTATGTACTCTACTATGCAGGTTGCCCTCTCTGCAATGCTGTGGCATTACTGTCTTCAATTTATGATCCACAAAAGCCCACTTCCGCTTTCTGAAGAAATGTTACCAGACAGCATTCATGCAGTTGATTTATTTTCATAGAAAATAATTGAACTCTTTCTACACCATATCTCAAAATTATTTATTCTTTCTTAATTGCAACACTGTCTCCAGCAAATCCTTGTTTGTGTTTGTATCATTTTTGAAGCAAGGCAATTTTGTATTCCTTCAGAAAGATTACCAATGAAAATACTGAAGACTATTATAATCCTCAGAATGCTGCTTGACACAGTCTTCTATGTTAAAGTGAGATTTTTGAAACTTATTTTATGGATTGAGTGGTCCAACCTGTTTTGCTGCAAGAGAATAGAAATTTAATCCAGAAATTTTCCCCACAACTCATTATGGAAATGTTTTGTGAGACATAATTTAATAGATTAAAGTCACAGAATTTCTATTACTTTTTTCCTATCCTAACACTGTTCCTCTATCATTGTTGTGGTTTAGTCCCAGTTGACAACTAAGCCCCACACAGTCACTCACTCACTTTCCCCCATTGGGATGTTTAGAAAATGAGAAAAGCAAAAATAGGAAAATTTGTGGGTTGATATGAGGACAGTTTAATAGATAAAGCAAAAGACATACACAAGCAAAATAAAACAAAGAATTCCTTCACCCTTTCCCATAGGCAGGAAGGTGTTCAGCCATCTCCAGGAGAGCAGGGATCCATCAAATGTAACCATTACTTGAGAAGACAAACAAAATTACTGTGAGCCTTCCTCCCCTACCTCCTCCTTCTTTCTTCTTCTCTCTAGTTTATATTCCAGGCATGCTACTATATGATAGAGAATATCCTGTTGGTCAGCTGGGATCAGCTGTCCCAGCTGTGGCTCCTCTCTAATCCTTGTGAGGTCTCAGCTCACTTACAGGGTGGGGTGAAATGCAGAAAAGGCCTTGACTCTGTATAAGCACTGCTCAGCAATAGCTAAAACATCCCTGAATTACCAACACCATATCCAGCACAAATACAAATACAAAAAAAGCCCAACATCAGCTACTGTAAAGAAAACTGAACTCTGTTTGGGCCAAGAAAGAGAAGAACATGCAAATTTGACTCAATTTGTTCTTGGCTGCTGCTCATCATCTCACTGTCATACATACACTTGCAAATAATTTCATTGATTATCTTTTCCAGACATTTTCAGAATTGAAATTGAGTTGAATCCCTCCTGTTTGAGCACCCACGCAGTCACATTCTCCAATGCTCCACTACCTCCACTTTTTCAAATGACATTTTGATTATGCAATTTTCATATGTTTCAGACATTTTTCTAGTTTTCCTAGGAAAAAGCCACAAAAACTCAGTCTACCCAAATCTCTGAAGGAAGTGGTGCTCCAGGTCTGTGCTACTTACAAAAATAAGTTAATTTTTTAAAAAATGCATAGCATTCAGAAGTTATGGAAGGTAACTTTTTACCTTACTCTCAAAATTACTGTGAATATTGTGACAGCTTTCCAAAGGTGGTTTGAAACAAATAATGAATCCTGAAACTGTACATTATCTGCATGAATATAGATTTCATTCACTTTAAAAGTTTAAAGCACCATTATTCTGCTCAATTGCCTACCTAACACAGTCAGCACTCTTTCATTATGTACACCCTATTATTTAAGGTATTTGAGTAAAATACATACTTCACACTAAGTCTTTGTGCTCTTTTGTAAACTTTCTTTGAAATACTGGAACATGATAAGACATGACTGAAACAAGATCACCTATAGAAAGCGGAAAAATGTGACTCCAACCTATTTGATAGATATTGTCAAGTTGGTCAGCAAAACAGTAGGTAAACAGGAACTGACAGATATAATTTATTTTTATTCAGAAATGCTGCAATCAAACTCCTCATAAAAAGCTAAAAGCTGTGTGAAAATACAGATATTTTGGGATAAGAGGCAAACTACTGTTATGGATTGGTACTGACAAAATGAAGAGTGTTTTCTAAACACGGAAATATAAAATACAGAGTTTGCTAAATGGTGCAATTTGGGAGACTGTTTTTAGTCTTCATTAATGATCTGGAAACAGGATGAATAGGGAAAATGAATGAAGCAAACAAAACTAAGCGCTGGCTGCTTTTACAACCATAATATGCTCTGGGATTTTTTTTAAGTTCAATCAATATGTTAGCCATTTTTTGTGCTTCAATTTCAAGAGAAGATCATAAAAGGTACACATCTGAATAACTGTGTTTCATAACAGGTCCAATTCTATTGTTCCTCCTCATAAGCAAGGTTTTAGAAACATACTGAAGGTAAAAATAGGTTTAGATGGATTGAAACTATTTAATAAGTCACTATGTATTAACTCCTGAGGCATCTGCTGTTGATTTGTGTAGTCTGTTCTGCAGCAGGACTTTGCTTCTCCACTGCATGCACTCTACCTGTGTACATCTTGTAGAGATACACACTAAATCCATTGTAGTATGTTGAAGATAATTGTGTGTGTATGTGCTTGTGCATGAATGTCTCAAACTGAGCCTTTGAATTCTCAAGCTCAAGCCTACCCTGGTGAGCTACAGCCAGTGTAGGCTGGCTGTAAGCTGCAGGTACGCCTGACTAAGCAGAAGTTACACACATGGGACTCTGGGAAGTGTAGAGGTACACACTGTAAACTTGTCAAAAGAAACAGTTGGGAAGATGATACATTGTGCTTCTGCATGTAAACTCTTGAGAATGGGCAAGCCTTGTTCTGTGGGAGATATGCTTTGAAATGCACCATTCATTGCTGCAGGAGACCTAGGGACACAGCTGGAACTGCAAAGAGCTGGACTGCATGAAGTCAACAGCTCTTCAGTCCAGCTTTCCCAGACCAGCAACAATCTCATTGATGAGAAGGCAAGACTGGGTAATGTGGGGGAGTTGAGAGCATCAAGTAATGAAGAAGGGTAGAAGCACTATTCTTGTTGGCTCTTAAATAAAAGTGTGCACACCTGCTATGGGTTGTCATGTAGTTTTTCTCTTTTGTCTCTTCTGTGATATACATGATTGACAAAGCCCACACTCTGTAGAGTATTACAGAAGCAATCTTTGAAGACCTTAAAATTAAACTTTGTGTTTCTTGCTGCTTTTTTTTATGCATGGCTATTTCTCTACACTCTGATAAAAGAAACTGAGGGTTGTGTAGATTTGTCTTGGCCCTCACTTTTCACAGGAACTTGAAAACACGATTTGAAGACTGGTATAGAGTAAGGATGTTCTGGTAGAACTTTTTTATCAAATTCAGTCACTTTTTACCCTGGTAGCAACTGGAGTTGAGAAGAGGACTGTTGGAAGGATCACTTTATTACCCCTATAAAATTTGGCTCATCCCTAAATCTAGTTAACTATGGCAGGCTAAACCAGCTAAGGAAATTCATTAAGTTTCCTATAGTCTGTACCATACTGCAGAGCTAAGCAAAACACAGACATCCTAAAGAGCTCTGCAGTTCCTTTTTATCCTGCAATTTGAGTGATGAAGTCTGTCCTTAGCTAAGCATGTGACACTTAGGGTGACATTTACATTTGCAGGGTTATAGCAATGTGTCTGAGAGCAAAATATTACTTTTTCTTAGTTAATTCTAACTTCTAACTTTTCTTTATTTAATTCTAGTGGTTAATTCTAACCAGCCTTAGTTTTTCACTGTCATGTAAAGAAAAACTGTTTCACGCAAATGCAAGGACTAGAATGGCTTTCTATAAAATTAGTAGAAAGTCTTCCTTTGGCTCTTCTGCAAAATAATACACAGCTGAGCAAGGGGGTATATTAGGTAACTTATTTCTTGCAGACATTTGGAATTTTAGCCGTAAGATAGCATTAGAATTTACTGCCATCTTTGATATGACATCTTTTTTGTGTAGCAGTATACTGCTTATTAACAGCTAAGTAAAACATCATGGCTTCACTAAATCTTTCTGTTACCATGAAACAATAGAATGGTTTGAGTTAGAAAGGACATTAAAGATCATCTGGTTCCAACCCCCCTGCCACAGACCAGGTTGCTCAAACCTCCATCCAGCCTGGCCTTGAACACTTCTGGGAATGAGGCATCCACTGCTGGGCAATCTGTTGCAGTGCCTCGCCATCAAGTATTTTCAAACAGAACTATTAATAGACATCTCTTAAACGTTTTTATTTTTTTCTAGGACTGTATTATGGGTCATTATAAAATGGAAATAATACTAATAAATTCTTCCTTTCTTTTATTGTTTGGTATTTTTTTTTCTAATGTAAATGCGGTAGCTAATGACAGGAATTGCCAGAACTCATGTTTCCAGGTTCCTTGACGGTTTATCATGCACTGTGCCTCATAATGATTCAGAGGGATGTAGTCCTGCCACCAGTTCTGCACAGATGTCAATGGAAGTTCCATCAGGCACAGTTAAAGCAGCATACTACCCATGGTGTTGAAAAATAACATTGGATTAACAACCTTCAACTTCCACCTAATCTGGTTAAAGCTGAGGGATAAAGAGAAATCTCAGTTCACAGGGACAAACTCCTGTAGGTGGGTAAGAGTTTTAAAATGTTCTAACACCTGCACATTCACAAGTAAGCTACTCCATGGACTATCTGCTAGCTGTGCATCCGCCTGTAGCACGTTTACAGTGTCTTGACTTTTTGCTTATTTTTAGTTCATGTTTTACCTCAACATCATAAGCGATCATCCTCTGGGGGCTGTCACACGGGATATTCTTGGTGCATTACTCCTGATCTATGTCCTCTCTAATCATAAAAATTATTCTACCTTTTAGCATTGCACACACAGGAACAAGCTTTGATAAGCTGTTGGAGCAAGATACTTATTGGGGTTATTGATTTTGTCTACTCTTTTATTTGACCTCGTTAAAACAACTTTTTGCTGTTGACTAGGTTGTGATTTTCCTTCTATTCCTGTTACGAGAAATTTAATTTTTAAATCCTAAAAAATAAGGTGTACAATTCAAACAATGGCTGATCTGCAAAAACAGTGGGATAGGTGTTTAGTTTCTGGAATATTTTCCTCCCTCCCATACCGAGAGTTAAAGCGGATTTCTAATTTTTATTCCATTCATTACTAAATGGGAACTCTGAGGTCACAGCAAATAAAGCAGTATGAGTTAATGAGAACAGCTTTAGCAAAAAGAGGAGGTGTTTCTCAAAGAACATCAAGTGCTTCACATATATTAAGAAACCCCAGCTGAATCGATTTAATAATGTTGGGATTTACACAATTATTACAGAGCCTTCATTATTCACCCAGTCTGCACATACCACAGCACAAATGAACATCTCAGTCTGGTGGTATTAACATTGCCATTTTCTAACCCATTCCCAGGCCATCTGCTACATGCTGATCATTCACTGCTTTAACATTTAACAGTTACCCAACTGCAACTTAGCAGATTTGTGTACTTTTGAAAACAGCTGGTTTAATAACTGCTTCAGAGCTTTTGGATAAAGAAATTATTTTGTAGTGCTTTACAATAGGCTTTTTAAAAAAAGTGCCTCTGAGAAAAGGGTATAACAGTTTCTTCCACAAATTTATAAATTTGCAATGCTTTAATTTATTTCTCATTGCATAAGGACAAATGTTTGAGTATTTATAGAACAATAATTCAGGGCATCTTTTTTAACATTCCTGCTTTATTTCTTATCCTATCTCAGCTCCTCTCAGAGGAAATATTTATATGCTGGAGTAATGAAAGAGCTTAATATGTCAATCTGTCTGAAAGGCTCAGACCTGGAGTTTGTAATATAAAACAGCAGACTTGTAGCCTAAAATACAAGATCACAGAATAATAGTAACTATTAAATTAAATGAATAGTGAGCTTTGAACATAATTGAACTGTAACCCTGACTTTCCAAACTTGATAAGTCTGTGAAAATTGTGTCTTCCACTGCTCTTGAGGTAATATTTCTATTTATAATATTTATAAATAGAAATATAATATTTATAAATACAAATCTATTTATAAATGATAATATTTATAAAATATTAGCTAATAGTGAATAAAACTGTTCCCGTTACTTATCTTCGATATGTTGTAAATTATCTCAATTAAGATTTCTAAAAATTTTCAAAATTTTCAAATTCAAATAGTCTCAGCCACAAGGGTGAAAAGCCTTTATCTTTGACCTAAAGCAGTTTAAGAGTGATATATATTACATATATGTGTATATAAACACACATCTTTTAATAACCACATTTTTGGTTTATTCTAAATACCCTTCACAACCTGTTTAACCCTTGCTTCATAAACATTCAAGAAGTTGTCTCTGGATACTGATATTGATATTTATATTAGAAAAAAGAATGGAAGCATTTAAAAGGAAGAACTTACTATTAATGTGTCACAAGAGTGACAATTCATGAGGTTTTTATTTTCAAAACACCTTTTCCATGAATTAAAATGACAGCATCCCAAAGTTTGGATTCCCCAGCAAAAACTAAATTATCTGTCCAGTGCTTCCTATCTCTCTGTTTCAATAAACCAACAAATAAAGCCAATCAAGACTTCAATTCTTTGCTGATTAGTCAATAGGCCATGACAGCACACTTGTGACAGTACTTCTGGGACTCTCACAGAAGCTTATTTGTAGTAGTAGCAAGTTTCATGATCAGGCTACACAAATGGGTGTATATTTTATTATTACTTTTCATAACTATCTTCATAATAACAAGAAATGAAAAATTGGAACAACATAAAAGTAAATCTTAGAAACACATTATCTTAAATGGAACGAAGCATAAAATGAGACATCTCAAAATTTACAGAAAATGGAAGTGTCTTAGTGGTGTGTAATAATAGCTTCCAGCTCCTTTCACTGGAACAAGAGCAGTGAGAAGTGTAAAACTGAGACATGCAGCGACATGCGCGCAGCTGGCCAGAGGCAGATTGAGCTGTGGAAATTTCCAAAAGTAGTGAAAAACCATCACATGTAGTCACTCCAAGAACATTGCCTATTCTATTGGAAAAGTTATACACTTCAGACATATGAGGAAGAGCGAGAGCAAGAATACCTTTAGCAGCCTGTGAGGTGTTAAGAAAGAACATTATGCCCCTAAAACAGAGCTCGATAAATATCCCATACTATTTTGGTTTTTGCTGTGAAGGCCAGCTCTTACCAAGAAAAAGCCAGGACAGAATCATGGGAACAGTTCTTCCATATTCTTCCACCAAGATGCAGCAGGAGTAACACCACATAAGGTTTATCTCTTCCCTAAGTCTGCTTAGCACCCTCCCAGCAGACTTTTCATACCTAACACAAGAATATGCAATTCCCTGTGTCGAACACGTATAGTTCCGCCTCACGGGAACAAAGCCACCATTCCAGTTACATACAATGTAATCTTAAGCATTTCAAACTGATTAAAAATAGAAGTAATATCTTCTTTCTAGGGCCAAGGGGGATTTAGAACCTAGAATAATGTAGTACAAATAAGATCAGTGTGTTTTAGGGAGAACTTATTCCAAATAATATGGATTAGTTAATCTGTACCACTTGACCCTGGAACTGAGGTTTGTTTCTTGACCCTGTTTTATTTAGCTCTTCAGTGATGCTCTTCACCCACACTCCTGACCAGGGTCTTAGAAACACAATAAAACCTACATTACTTTCCATTTGAAGCTAATACTATTATCTCAACAACATCCCATCCTGAATATCTCATGGAAAACTCAAGTAGCACATTTTTGCCTTTTTCCACTTTAGCCTAATAGAAAAATTTTCATGTCTACAAAGGGCTTCTCTGTCATATAATGTTTTTTTCTTTAGAACAGGAATACAAAAGTTGGATTACTGAACCGGAATCCAACACAGATTTGTATTCATTGTTAGCAAGGACCTTATGTCAGTTTGGTATCACGTGTTTTTGTAAAGTAGAATAAAATTTTGCTACTGGAGATCAAAAGGTGCTTTTCAAAATTTGTTGTAAAGGTCTCATTCAAGTTCCAATTAATTCAGGAACAAAACTAAGAATTAGCAAGATCAGGCATTAATTCAACAAAGAACTAATGCTTGCCTTATATAATTCCTACCATTGTCAACAGATGTAATTTGGAAAGAGATATCTGAGCAACATCAAAACACTTACAAAATAAATATGCAGAGATTCTGTAACAAAACCACTGTGGCTAATAGAAAAATGCACCATTCTATTTTCGAAATGTTCAGGAAATCAAGTTACATTCTGTGTGCTATTACCATGAGCATAAAGTTAAATTGTAATTAAATTCTTAAGTATAATTCTAGTGCTTTAAGTTACTTTAAAACAATGGCAAAACAACAAAGGATGTATGAATATTATACTTAATATTATTTTACTTTCATGAATTTCATTTTGAAAATAATATGCAAAAAATTACTAAAATGCCTCTTTCATTTCAGTTGTTTTCCAGTGAAATTAATATAATTGGATGCATTTGAATTTTGCGGATGCTGAAAAGTAGATTGATAATGTCACATAAAAATTTAATGTAATTTCTGGGTAAGAAATTACAAAGAAACTCTATTACAAGTTAAGCACAGTTGATTTTTGAATGATTCATTTAAGTTCAGTTTCTCACGCACAACCTAATAATGGTTGTAATTGTCAGCCAACTTAATATTTACATAAATACATATTAACAAAGAAAATTAATATCAAGAATCTTAAAATGCTTTTTTTATAAATGATGGCATTTTCTATGTCAAAATGTGAAAACCATCTAGTAAATAGGAATATGACAATTTTAAAATATTTTCTTAGGTTCCTTTCTAAGTCTTTTGACTTAGTTGAAGTCACTTAGGCATAATTACATGTTCCTGGTAACAAAACCCCTGATAATCCCTGATAATTGCCCCAACAGAGGCAATTCTTATATTTTTTGGGTCACAATAATATATACTTCAACTGAATCCAGATTCTCTTGCTTGTTCTATTCTTCTTTCTACAGATTTCTCTTCCCTTACTCCTGTTCTCCTGGTTTCATTTAATATTTTCATTTATCCATGCAGACCTAAACATTTAGAAATTTTACTTGTAGTGTATATGCACATATATATATAATATATATACATATATATGTATATATATATGTGTATATATCTATAAAAACATGTGCTCACACACATACGTATGCTGTCCATTTAACAGGGGTTGTTAACATTTATTAGTAGGTTTTACAGTAGATTTACAGCTTCTCAAGTAACATTCTTGCCTATTAATTATTTAAAAACTGGACTGGATTATCTTTATACATTATTTCATTGTTCCATCTCTGTTTCTTTCCACATTTTGCATATAAAGTCCTGCTTTCTTAGAATTTTATCAGTTAATAATATTTGGGACCAGTGCTTTCCTCAGTATAAATTTTTTCACATTGTTTTAATGCCACCCTTTTAAACTGAAAAAAAAGGTACACTGAGAATGTACAAACAGCAAAATGTTGCAAAATAATGGAGAAAAGGTCGTTTCAGGTTTCAGAACAATGCTTTGGATTGTGACACATTTTATTAAGTCTCATTGGTCATGTCATGTTTCATATCTCTTGTAACATCAGATGCTGTAGGCTGAAACAAGCTGATGTGTGGAACATCAAAATGTACTGTACTGCATGTCAGCTAAGAAGTTTTTGACAATATTGTTAACAAAAAGATGATTAATTGAAGGAAAAAAACAACCAACACTGAAACTATGGGAAAAATAAAATGTTTCTACACGTAACAAGGAGTTAGATCAGATTTAAAAAAATGTATATGGACATGGATTTATTCTGGTGAGATCACTGTTCATAAAATAGATATTCTTGGGACACATTTGCTTCTAGGTGCCCCCGTAGGGACTCATCTGGTGACATATTCACATTGAATCTTATCCATCTTAACTGTGTATAAAGTATTCTGCCTATATGTCTTAATTTGGCTCCAGGAATTCCTTTACAGACACAAAAGATCCTGATTTTCAGATAAATTGAAGAACACCTAATCTTTTAAATCTGAAAATAAGATGAAAGGTATTTAAAGTGTTGTTTCAGAGTTCCCATTAGAAATACTATCTGAAAAGGGAAATCTGATGGAAAGAATTCTAATTGCTTCTTTTGATCTCTACTTGGGGAACTAACAACACTGACAGATGAACTCTGGTGAGTCCTGTTAAAAGAAAGATGGTATCACTGCTGCTGCTTGTCTTTTTTTTCTGCTTGATTTTTCTATTTCCACGGCAAAGCTGTCAGAAGAGAACACCTTCCTACACATCAGTAGGAGTCTTGGATTGAATTTCATACCTTGGCTTAAAAATACAATTAAACTGGGTTTGCGCTAAGGTGCCAGACCCTGCATGGAAGCACATGCACTACTGATTCCATGGACTCTTTTGGCTAATTCCTCTGTGGAAGTGGCAAAATATAGTGGGTGGCTAATGTAGTAACTTTAATAGCCACAAGAACTTTTTAAGCGCCCCAAGTCTCAGCATCTGAACACCAGAGAGCAAAAATGTCCACATTTTCTCCTGTTATCATAACTATCCAATTAAACATCAGGTAAGCAATTTCTCAGTATGCAATATTATTTATATTTCTGCCTTAACAGAAATTCTGGAGGCTATTTTCCTTATTGTTGCTGATGGTTTCTTCAACCTTACTGTAGTTAAAGGTTATACTTTTTGAATTGTATTTGTACTCCTTGTAGTTCTTTGAGAAGTAGTGACAACTTTATACTAAAAATATAAATATCATGAAACCACTACAAATACTTTTTTCCTGCGTCTTTTCTTCTGGCCCTCAAATTTAGAGAAGTGTTGGGGTGCGTATCTGTCTCTGGTGAGCCCGGTGTTTGGCTGGACCACCCGGTCAGCTCTGATATGCCTCAACAAGACCTGTTGGTGAGTTCTTGGCTCTGCAGCACCTTGACTTACACTGTCACGGCTGTGGCTTGAAAGAGGGGACTCTCAGAGACATCCAGGGAACAGAGGTTTATTGGGGGGTCATAGGGGAACCCCTTTGCCTCTGGTCCGGTGCCAGGAGATACCCCGAACCTAGGCAGCAGGGGGGTTTTGTCCAGAAGGGGTGCAAGGGGTGGTTACATGAAGCGTTCCCTCCCTTAGCCCTCCTGGCCTGGCCGCTAGCTCTTATTCTGGGGGCTTTGGGCAAGGAAGACTTCAAGATAGGGAAAAGAGACCCAAAAGAGGCTCCTTACCTCAGGATGTTCCAATGCTTTATTCTTGAAGGGTTC
>VZUI01026102.1:0-27455 GCA_013401135.1 Cettia cetti | reverse complement strand
ATCTATCTATCTATCTATCTATCTATCTATCTATCTATCTATCTATCTATCTATCTATCTATCTATCTATCTATCAAACTAAATATAGGTATGTATGCATGTATGTATGTACATGTGTGTGTTTGTATTCAAATATAGTTGCCTTTCCAAAACAGGAGTTGTCTCCTATGTTTTATGATTTAAAGGATTTTTTGTTTTGTTTTGCAGAAGTTATCACAGGAGGGGAAAAAATAGCAATTTCAGAATAATGATTTGGAAGTTATTTGGGCAAAAACAACTGGTGAAAAAGAAACTAAGGTGTCCTTAATAGTATGTTTTTTTAAAAAATTTGTAGACGTAGTTCAAAATTTTCAAACATAAAAGGACACATTTCAGTTTAGCTGGAAATAGCTCGTGGGAAATTATGTGCAACATTTCAATTTATATCAAATTGGCATTTATTTTAAAGTAGAGAAGTTAGAGTGTCAAGTGAGTCAGCTTATGAACTGTGTGCCAGACTGTATTAATAAGTCAGAAAATGAAAATAATAATTGCAAATGATTCACAGTGTCTGTGGGTATCATATGTGCTTTCGCTTTCCAGAGCCATCCTTCTTGTTTAGGAAAACATGGAAATTTTTTAAGTGAGATTAAGAGAAACATGACAGCTGAAGATACTCTGGTTTATGGCAGATCTGGAAGGCAACGTCTGCATGTCTTCTCAAACACTGATGGGGGAGTTGGGGGCATTGTGGGGTGTATCTGAACCCTTATCTGGGCACCCACACAGCTCTACCTGGCTCCCAGGTGTCCTTGTGGAGTGGTGCCAACTTCACTGGAGGCTTCTCCGAGGGCCTGGGATTTCACAGCATGGAGATTGACTAGGTCAATGTTTTCATTTCGCCTTCCTTTCCCTGTCCTTCCTATCCCCAGTTATTTATACAATAGATAAGCAAATTTGAGGCAGGAAAACATTCTATTTTTCCTGCTTGTATATCAATCTTGTTAATAAATAGTGCTTCTCTTGTCAAGGGTTTTATTAACATCTATAAACTGCTCGGGCTGTATTTAAAAAAAGGGCAAAAATCTTGTTATGTTGTTTTTGCTGACCTTCCTCCTAAAAGTGAAGTGACAGATGACATAATAGGTAATAGGGAGAGACTGTACATTAATATTTAATAGGGATAGATAGGTTTATTACTGAAACATGTAAAATGCCCTCACAGCTGCTAGCTGTGATTACTGCCTCTGTCTGGAAGGTACATATGCATTTGTCTGTTTATGGAATTAAGTTTAGAATGTCAAGATGTTCAAAGTTAAGCACTTATATAGCCTGTGTTTGTCAGAATTAGCATTTAGGATTGGAGAATTTTGAAAGAAACAGAGCATGTTTCAGAGCATTAGGAATTTAGCTTTTACCCTTATTAATTCATCCCATTTCAGATAGATGGAACTTCCTGCAGCTTAAAGTATTGCTGCTGATTTTGAAGAAACAGCAGAGCTGTCTCCAGGTTACAGAATATTGTCCATAGTTAGGAGAGCCCATGTTCACCATGGTCTTTGTCTTTGTGGGTTAGTCTTCAGGTGGGGTTTTCATGCTCCTTAGCATTGAATCCTCTTCATGCCTTGTTTTCAGGTTCTGGACTTCAAATTCCAGCTGTGCAGGGGGTTTGAGACAACTTTGAGGTACTGCTCCTATATTCCTTGGCAGGTGCAAAATATTTGCATCCCCAAAGCAAAAAAGGGCTTATGAAGTGGCTGAAACAGAAAAGGTCTAAACCAGATATTACTGCAATTCACAATAGAAATAGATGGGATATTTCTATTGGCAGATAAAACTGATTTTTTAAAATATTTATTTGATGTTCAAGTGACAGATTTTATCAGCCTAGAGGTTCTCTCCAAGTGTTTCCATTCCAACAGGCATATAGTAAAATCAAAGCTTTCCAAGCTTTCTGTCACTTCTGTTTTCTGTCAACATATACACAATCCCAAATTGTACCCTGTTATTAAATGAGCGAGAACAGTGTGCTGGAAGCATGGTTATTCTCACCCAGTGGGCAGAGATCTTATGAAAAAGTATGTCTCATCACATAATAGTGTTGTTTGTTTGTTTTTCTTTCCCTTGAAATCCCACCACAATGTTAAGAAGTTAATTTAGCTGCTGTTGCTTATGATGCACACTTCACAGGAATGTATGCTGTGGCTGAAGAAACAACTCCTATGCTTTTTAAAGATCAGTTCAGTCTTAAAATAGAAGTTGTGTTTTGGGAGAAGGAATAGGAATTGCATTTCAGGGGCTGAAGAATTTTCTTATTTTTTATCAGTGGTCAAAAGGACTTCTCAAATCAAATTTAGAGAATTTTAATTTTCAGTGCCATCATGATGTCCACTGCATGACTGCTGTGCACACCAGGGTGAGGGGAACGGTTCCTACTTTCCTTCTGTTTTCTGCTTAAAGTTAGGAGAGTTTTAATATACACAGTCTGACAGCATTTACTATAACAACCAGATCCCCTGGACTGTGCAAGTAAGTAAGGCAAGCTGTGCTTGTCAGCCTTGAGCAGCACTCAAACGTGCAGCTTTTGAGGTGCTCTCACTCAGACAAGTATTGCTGTGCATTCCCAAGGGATTTTTTTAAAGGCTTTTGAAAGTGGGAATGAATGCCTAGCATCTGTTCCCTGGTTCCCACACATTTGTGGTCCCTGAGTTTCACATTTAAATGGGTCCCAAAAGCCAGCTTAGTGAAATTTTACCTTTATAAAATTCCCCAATCACCTATCTTAGCCCTTGTCATTTGGAATGCAGCCTGGATGTGCTACAATGCTCATACACCTTGAATTTCTCCTAGTTTTAAGGAAGTTGTCCTAGTTTTCTTAGGAAATCTTCATGGTCTTTGCCCAGTGCTGGAATAAAATTCATTTATAAAAAAGAGGAGACCTGGTGAATGCTTCTGGATAAAGGACTAATCTAGAAGGATATGAACTTTGAGGGGGTCAGTTCAAGGGTCAATCTTTGCTGATATTTTATATATACACAAATACAGTATTTGTATATATTGAAATATCTCTCTTGAGATGCAGAAAATTCCCAAATGTAGAGGAAAACCTGTATCTTCAAATGGGTCACATGCCATCCCAGCTGATTGGTGTATTGCAAAACACCTGGAAGTTCAGTATCTCTGCAGGTCCTGAAGATGCATTGAGGAGGGGATTCCTGTGCTTCCCACAGCCATTGCTTTCCCAGGCTCCATGGCAGATCAGGGCCAACGTTCTGGCAGCAAGGGTGGGCTGTGGCAGCTGTAGTGTGAGCATAATTGCTGCCTGTGTGGATTAATCTAATAATCATGCAATTATGCAATCATGACACTTGCGTGACTGTATTGTCTGCGTGGTGTATGGAAATGATATGATGATTATAAAGTCATTATCCAGTACAGCAGCGTGCCTGTGAAATCCAATGCCCTCCCTGCACAGCTGATAGGTATCTGCATTCTGTACAAGGGATGGCTCTCCCTGGAAGGTTGGTGACATCTGTTTACTTTTATCTATTACCCTTTGCTGTGAAAAATTTAACCAATTTCCTCAATTCAGACTTTAATGGTTTTCTCTAAGTACTGGCCATCTCCTGCAGTACAAAGAAATTTTCTATAGGATTTCTATTTTAACATGTTTTTGTCATTTCTGCTGTATCAGTAGTGTTTTCCTGTCATCTTTCTGTTGTGATAAATGGTTTCCAAATTGACAGCTGTCACATATGTGCTTAGGGAGCGAATGGGAAGATCCATTTATGAACTGTGTCTGAATTCTTTCACTTGGTCATGGCGTCTGAAGAAAGGAGAAGCAGATAAAAGGTTTTCTGTGATTTTTAAAATGAACTGTAGAATTTAATCTAATTTCTGTAACTTTTCAAAATTAGTATATAGCAACATTTCATGCTGTAAGGAGTCAAAGAGAATCACTATAATGCACAATTGACCGGACATAGTCATGCCTAATTTTGTAGTCACAGAATTTCATTTACTTCAGCAGGACATCATTTACACATAAAATGATTGGTCATTTTATATAAAAAGTTTTCAAGATGTATTTTATATGACAAATTATAATTGCTCAGTATTTTCCCATTTCCTGGATTAAGATTTTCTGATGATTTTACTGTAAACAAGCTGCTGCTGTTTGGAGCCCAGTGTCTGTTTGGAGACTTCCAGAAGCAAGTCCAGACTGAGAAAAATACAGAATGGGCTGAAAAGTAGTAAGTCCTTAAGATTAACAGCAATCCTGTATTTAGAACAGTGTCTCCAGTGTGGAGACTACCTTGTGTATTCCACTTAAGTGGGGGAAGAAGCTGGATGGGCATAGATGTACAGAGGGTTGATTTTATTTCAGCCTTGGTGATGTTTTGGAGCTTAGCACCTTTGGGGTTCTGTGCTGTCAGGTGGTGGCATTGCTAGAGGATGTCTTCTGTCTGAAGTCCTTTCCTGGTGATTGTGTCCTGCTCAGGCTGTGTGCAGCCAGTGCCAAGGACAGCACGATGGAGGATGTGTGGATGTAGCATCAGGGAGTATGTGCTACCTAGCCTGATGTGTCTAAGCAAAGAGTTACTGTACAGGAGGGAGCCCTGGTCTACAGCAGACAGCTCTGTGACAGCCTGGGTGCTAGACTCAGGAGCAGACAGAAAAGCAAACAGAATGTTATGGGTTATTAGGAGAGAAATAGGGAACAAAATGGAGAAACACTGTTGTGCCACCATGTCCATGTTTCTCCAGCACCTTGAGTATCTCATGTGGTTTTGGTGCTTTTTTAGCAGAAAGAGTAGGATAGAATAGGAAAATCTTGTGGGAGGACTACAAGCAAGTTTGGGGCAGGGATCCAAGAGGTGCAAAGACAGGTCCTAGGCAATCAGGGAGGGAATTAGGGAAGCCGAAGCTTGGTTGTAATTAAACTGGGTAGCTAGATTTCTTTCCACCATTTTTTCTGTACAGCCGTTGGGTTCCCCTCCCTTGTTCCTATCTGCTGCTCTGCAAGGACACTGCTGATGGTGTCATAGGAAACCAAAATGCCCTTTCTTCTTCTGTTCTTTCCCTCCTTACACTGGTTTCTCCCCAGCTCAAGCCTCCCCTTTATTTAGTACTGTGCCCTTCCAAGACCATGTCCCATGAAGTTGCCATCCAAGCTGGGATGCCTCACTGCGGAGCAGCTCCGTAGGGTGCTGGGGGTCTGTGCAAACCCACCCAGGCAGCACAGAAAAGCCATGCAGGCCCACACACCACATATGTGCAATCAGCCTGGCAGAGGCAAGAGCAGGTCTTTGTTTCCAGACAGCACAGATAGGCTCGAAACCCTTCCCCAGCTGCCCTCAGTCAGAGGCCTGCCACGCTCTGGGGACAAATCAGACCCAAGTGGGCAATTTGGTAATTTGCAACGGTGCATTTTTGTGGATGGTCAAATGTACTTTGGAGAGGAAAATGCTTGTGGAGAGCCACGTTTTATCCAAGTTTTATAATTGAGTTATTACGGAAGTGTGTAAAAAATGGGGGTTTAGAATAGAAGTGCTGACAGTAGAACAGCATGAACACAGCTGTTATAATATAGTAAATTTGTAAGAAATTGTATAGCTAACAAAGTAGGTCAACAGCTTCAGAGGAAAAACTGTTTCAGATGGCAGGCTACTCTGTCTTAGAAATCTTGATGTTTTTTCAACATGAGAACAGAGATGTTTTCCCTTCTGTGCTAATTCCTATCATTTTCGCTTTTAAAAATTTTCATGCTGGAAAGTGGGTCTGACCTCCAACTGTGAGTAAATACAAATTCAGCATGCACAGGTACAGCACAGTGGATCACAAACTAGGAGACGTAAGGATGACTGTTTCATGCCAGATCACACTTGCCTGGTATTCCACTATGATAGTGGCCAGTAATGGCTGGATGTTAACAAGGGTGAGAGGGCAGCTAGCATTTGCAGCCATTTTACCAGAGCAGTCTCCTAGACAGAAGCAACTCTCATTTCTTAGAGACTTCCTAAATCAGACGGGTTGCCTTTGTACCTAAAACCCTTATGGTATCCATGAATTTGTCCAGTATCTTTGTGAACTTTTTCAGACTTTCAATACACTCTTGTGGAAAGCAATACTAGAGCTTGGAAAGGGACATGTGACTTGACTTACCTAATTTCTTGCCAGCCTTGCCTGCCTAGGCAATGCCTCTGTGCTCATTCTTGACAGTCAATCCTTGCCCTGCCCTTGCTGTTTTTTGCTTTCCAGCCCAGTTTGGAGCTCTTTGTTCAGCCATGCCCGCTTCTGCACTTTGATGTGGGCCATTCTTGTCCTCCACTGATGTAATCCCTGAAGATGATCTAGCTCATGTGCTTCCTATTTGCCCTTCAGAGAAGCTTCTGATAAGATCAGTTCCCTGAGAAGCAATTAATGTATTTAGCGCTGCATGTCATTTAAGCCTCCAAAGTGCTAGCAGTCTGGATTTTATTCAGGTATTCTCCTTTATTTTTGCTCCCTAAATATGCCTTTGCCTGTCTTGTATCACGTTCCAGCTCTTGAAAAGACTGGTCCATCTCCCTTCAGCTGGGGAGTCCCCTGGTCCCCAATACTCTCCAAGGGAGATGTCCCCCAGCAGCAGTGATCAACTGCTGATAAACTGGAAGATGAGTAAGAAAACTCCCCACTGATTTGCAACTGAGAGCAAATTATTGTTCCCCTGTTTCTCTGTAATTCTTGGAAGGGTTTTCATTGCTGTAAGTGAACTGCCCAACATTAGATTTTCATGAGCTCCTAACAAAGCTGACAAGTGGAGTACCTTGTTAAACCCATTTGTTGCATCTCTGGTCCCTCGGGGGTCCACTTCGAGTCTCCACTTTCCACTTTGCTCTCCTGCCCTGCTTGCCCATCTGGCTTACAGCCCCACGTGGCTACTTAGTCAGACTCTTTGGGTCTGGTGAATGATGGTGTCAAACTGTTCTAGGGGTCAAGGTTAATCCAAATACTAAGTACAGCCATTAGGCTTTCTGTAAACACCTTTTTGTGTTTGCCTTAGCAAATACTGCTGCATGAAGGTGGCACTTCTCAGTCTCTCCATCCGTTTAGATTCCAGTGCCTTGATCTCATCTTCCTTGTCCCATTTTCTTTCTTTAGTCTGCTCCTGACAAAAAGGTTTTGAGGTGCTTTTCTTGCTCTCTTTCAACCTACCTGTATATTTCTCTTTCCAGCCAATTTGTTGCTTTGAGATAGGCTGTTGCTGCTGGAAAGTTCAGCAGTGATTCCTGCCTGGCTCTGAACAGTGTATCTAGAGGTACAGTTGTTCTTGGGAACCTCCAGTTCTGAACACACATGAGTACCAGTAGCACCTTGACTGACAAATTTGTTGCTTAATGGCATAGTTTCCATGAGAAGGAAGCCTCGAGTGTTGAAGTGGTAAAAAGATTGGGACCACTGGTAAGATTTTAAGAAATTCTGCCTTCCCTTCTAAAAAGTGAGCTGTTGAATGAGGAGGCAAAATTCAACTGTTTTTTGGTCAGTCAAAGACTCAATGTTGGAATCACTCATGACAGTGATACTTAATTGCTCTGTGGAGCCCAGGATCTTAAAATGATTTGGGGCTTTTAAAGCAGCATCCTATTTCATTCAAATTTTTTATTTAAGCATTTGAAAACTAGTATTTTATGACAGAGGAAACAACCTTGTTTGTCTTTTCCATATTGTGTCTTGAGTGTGTCAAGCCATTTTGAAACAAATTCTTCTCAAAACAAATTGATCTCTATTTAAGCAAAAATAATACTGCAGGATTTCCCATGCTTATTTCTTATGTTGGCAGTCCTTGGATTGCTTTTTTAAAATTTATTTAAAATTTTTTTTATAAACTATAAACTGCTGTAATTTTGTTATGTGCTTTGAAAACTCTGTTCTCTGTGGGTAATATTCCTACTATTCCCATCTTGTATGATACGACAATCTGGGAGCTGAACATTTCAATGAAATATATCTGTTCTTTGCAGAAGCTAATGATTCTGTGAAGAACAGTGGGGTTTTTTAGTTTTGTAATAAGCTTGTGGTTTTCTGCACAGAAATGGACCCAGATGTGACTTGCAGTGCCAGTCTCAAAATCCAAATTATTTCATGTTTGAGTCATTTATTTTCATGCTGACTTGCAGTTAGATGTTCACAGTTTTTTTCCTTGGCTTACATAATCCTTATCTAGGCAGCTGACATTGCAATCTAAGTTGCAGTGGTACTTAGCAAGGAGTGGGAAAATGATTGGAATTATATGTTTTAACATTTCAGAGTCACAGGATGTTCAGCTTTTACTGAGTAACTTATTGACAACAAGAGTGTTACTGAAATACTGACCCTTTTTTTAATAATGCAGGAAAGTCATGCTATAATGTGCTACCCTATTTTACCAGTAGAGAATTGGAAAAATTATTTACTCCTAGGTCTAGTAAATAGGCACTATTATTCAGAGAAAATAAAATAGCAAGAATCGAACCTCTTCCTTGCAATGAAATTAATGTTGCACTATCAGCTGTGTTTCAACTTAATGTTCTTTGCTTTGATTTTATATTTGCAAAGAAGTTTGTTCACAGAGGATGTAATTTCATCTACATGATGTACAACAGGTAATGAAAGACTAATATTCAATATATCTAGTACAAAAAAAAAGTACTCGAATTGACTCATCAACATGAACAAGCATCTTGGCTGCAAATAAGTTTTAAAGGCAGGCAAGCAGTGGCTGATAAAGAGCTTACTAGAAACCTTACCAAAGTTGTGAGTGAGTCAGTAAACAGGCCCAGACCATCTGGGTCAGGGGCTATGAGCAAAATGAAACACTCATTTTTGAACTGAACACTCCTTTGACGTGTGGAGAATACACCCTTTCATGTGTGAAAGCCTTGAGCTCAGTCTTAATCATCCATCACTTCACACTGCCCAGCTGGAGAGCAGCTTTGCAGAGAGGGCCTGGGTGGTCCTGGTGGGCACCAAGCTGACCATGAGCCAATGAACCTGCACTTGCCAGAAAAAGTTCAGTGGCGTATTGGGCTGTATTAGAAGCATTACCAGCAGGTTGCAGGAGGTCAACCTTCCTTTCTATTCAGCACCTATCAGGCTGCACCTGGAGTGTTGTGCCCAGTTCTGGGCTCCCAAGTGTGAGAGAGACATGGGGATACTGGAAAGAGACCAACAAGGGGCCACAGTTGAAGGAACTGGAGCATCTCCTGTGAGGAACAGCTGAGGGAGCTGAGACAGTTTAGCCTGGACAAGAGGAGGCTTAGGGACCTATTACCTGCTTGTGTAAATACCTAAAGGTACTGGCTCACTGCTGTAGAAGGGACAGAGCTTGAGAGTGGCTAAGAAAGGGTGAAAATTAATTTTGAAATTGTGAGTATCACTGAACTCTATGAAAGCAATGAATCCCAGTTGTTTGGAAACCTGTACATGTCACTGTTGGTTAGAACCTGTGTTTGTGGCTGGAGTGTGTGTTAATGCTGCCATGGGCAATGGGCATTCCACTCATCTTCTGAATCTCAGATGTTGTACTGAAGAGTGGCGTTTGAGTAGCACTTAATCAGCAATAATCACAATCAAGATTGAATTTTAATGTAGTTTAGGATAATTAGTCATTTATTAAATGGCTTTGGTTGGCGGCATGTGAAATGTCTGACAGCACAAAGCCATGTTCCTCTAAGTTTCATTCAAGAATATTTCACAAATTATTTAAATGAGCAGTTTTTGGCCTGCAGCTGATTTACAAATGGATTTTGTCAAGTCTGTGATGGGTCATGTGTAGGTTGAGAGGGGTTTGTGTTGTCAGTGTTTGATACATTTCAGTCAGAGCTGGGGTGTAAGATGGGCAGAGCTCTGAATGATGATGTGCAAAAGTACCTGTAGTTGGTGTCAGAGGGGTCATATCCAGATTCTTTGCATCCCTAGGGTGCTGGGAGGAGATGCAGCGGAACAAAGAAGAGACCCACTGAGCATTTTTGAATAACCATTTGAATCTGCTAATTGCTGCTAAAATGAAATTTTGCAAATATATTTTTGTGGGACTGATGAATTTGTGAAAATAATTCCATGAAGTCAATTGAGAGAGTGCCACAAAGGACACTATGGAAGTTGGGAAAGTGTTCAAAGATGTTTGAACAGATGCCCAAATGTCACTCATGTTACCAAGCAATGAAAGTACTAGGAGTTAAGGAAAACAGGTAGTGTATTTGAACAAGAATATGCAAAGTAACCAAGGAAAAAATATCCTTATTTTTATAGCATAAATGTTGAGATTATTGCAGACTAAAACAGTAATGGGAGTTAAGTGTGTGCGGAATGGTGGCCTGTGAGGTGCTGGTGCATTACTGGTGTTGTGTTTGCAGTATCTGCTGGGGGATGGATCTGTTTGCTGGGTGAGGTGCCACATAGAGCACTGTCTGTGCTTGTTCTGAGAGAAAATTATACCTTATTTCAGGAAGAACAAAAGGTCCTCTAACAGGGGCAAAGTGGCCTTCTGGTTTCAGTGCCTCAGAAATCGCATCATCTCCCATCTGGTCAACTGCAATGCAATTTTGGGAGGTTTTCTACACTGGCTAGAATTTTATTTGAAAACATGAAGTGAGCGTTTACTGCAAACATGAGCCTCTGCAATCCTCCTGAGTCAGGGACAGGGTAGACAACGCTGTAAAGAAACAGGGGCTGAACACCTCTGCATGGCCCATAACCCCCAAATTATTGTTGAACCTATTTGGAAGAAAGGATTATGTAGGGCATTAAGGAAGATGCAATAGCAAGATCAAGGAAAAATGAATGAAGGGGTTAAAATTTGCTGGCTTGTTTTGAAAATGCATTTTTCCTATTATAGGTAAATCAATTTTTAAGGTTTTTAACTCTTTTTGGATGCTGCGTAAGATTAAAAGCCACTAAGAACTTTCTTTGCTAAGTAAAACCTCTGTTATTTTTCTCTGTTGGAATATTTGAGTAAACTCTCACTGTGTTCTTTAGATCTTTATTTCTCTCATTTTTCTTAAAATATTTCATTTAGAAGTTTAGTGGATTGAATAATGTCTGCTTGAAATGATAAGTTGAAACCTGCTGCTCGGTAAATGCAGAGATCTGCTTTGTTTGCACTTTTCAGATATTTTCCATTTTTTCTAAATAAGAATGTGAAAGTGGATCTGGTGCTGTGAAAATCAGATGTGCATTTGTTCATCTGATAGGAAATGCTACAGTGGAGTTATTTTTGACCTGTTCTCAAGGAGGGGTGTGGAGATGGGCACAGAAATTGTTTGGAGCACACATGTTTCTGAGGCATCTGAGGCTGGAGCTTTTCCCTGGGAACCAACTCTTTGATTGTGTATTCACTTGTGTATGTGCTTCAAAAGACCATAGAAGAAATGGTAGAGTTTTGAGGATTCTATATTTATTTTTTATTTTTTAAAGTCATGCTCAGTGTGATCCAATTTGTCTTGTCTGTCTTTGGATTCGTATAGGGCAAAGGTGGTGATGTGGTAAGGCAGGTGGATATTAACTCCTCTGTCATTTAGAAGTAGGGATATCAAATGCAGACATGTTTAAAAATCACACTTCAGCATCTTATCTAATTTTTATGGTTAGTTATTGCTGTAACTACCTCAACAGAAAGGAAAGGGAATTGGTATGGCTTCTAAAATCAATGAGCCATTAAATAGGTGACAATAATCTTGATATAAACTTAGAATATTTATTTGGCACACACAATGCCTCTACAGAGCATTACCATTTCAAGCTGTTCTCTAAATGCCAAGTGTTTATCCCTTGCCCATGAGGTTCAAGGGCAGTCAGCCCTGATGGGATCACCCCAGCCCTGGACTGTCACTTCCTGCATGTTTTTGTGTTTGTCTGTGCTTGCTTTTGTGGTTTTCTCTCTTTACTTCTGAGTGAACAGGTGGGGCAGTGACATTCTGTCAAATTATACCAACTGGTGGAAATGCCCCCACCTTATTTTGCTGGGCAGGATTGGTTATTTCTTACACTGCATTTTCAGGTGTGACTTCACTGTCATGCACACGGAACAGGATCTCCACTGCACTCTGCCAGAGAGGCCTTTGTAGCTTGGCTATGAGCAGCTGCTTGGTTTTAGTTTTCTGGTTGGTTTGTCTTGGTTTTTTCTAGCTAATGTTCTTCTTTGCCCTAAGTGCCACCTATAATAATTTCTGGTTTTATAGTATTGGAGAGCATCTGTGCCCACAGAGGGTGCTCAGCTGGTCCTATTCTTTGGTTTACACTGTAGAATGCATTTCCATGTTGAGCTTGATGTTTCAGAGAAAAAAAACCAACAAAAAACCAAACCAAAAAACAACATCTAGGCAAAACAAAAAACGACAAAGTATTGAGATGGCAAATGAAAGCACTATGGCTTGTCCAGACAAATGGAGTTGGTGGAATCAAGAGTGGATCTCATGGTATCTGAACCACTATGACCTGACAGCCTGACCAAGCAGGATAATGTCGAGAGAAGGTGCTGCCTGGAGCTGTTATCTGTTCTTGATTTTTGCATTGTTGTCCCTATTTTACTCCCAGTTCACAAATTTCATATATATATTACATAACTAATATATTAGTTTCATATTGATAATAATTGCAGGGTTTATGTTGTTCTTAGTTGAAGTGTTGAAACTGTACATTTTGCTGCCTGATCTTCTAGAAGTGAGACAAGACAGAATAACCAAGACCAGAACTGAAATCACATGCAATTGAGATTGATCCTTTCCCCTCCAGAAAATAAGAATTTTAACCTCTCAAAATTGTTTACATGAAGATAGACAAAAAATGCTTAATGCAAAAACCAAATCATATAAAGAAAACATTTTATTTTGTTCTCCTACAGTGCTAAATTTTCAAAGCCTTTCCCCCTTGCCCTGAAAGCATTTTCTCATATGTTTGTTGTGCTCTGTTGTTGAAAATCTACCCTGGGAACATGCAGAACCCCTTTATTAAGTTGTCAAATGATTTTAGCAACCTTATTTTCCACATCTGGTTTTTAAACCTCTTTGAAAAGCAGTCAGGCCTGTGAAAAGAATTCATGAATTGCAAATGTGTGTGTCCCTGAAAGCTACCTCAGACATTTTAAACCTAGCAGGGCTGCTCTGGCATGGTGCAAATAGTGCCTGCACTGAGTGATGCTGCCAGCAGCCCGCTGCTGGGGGGGACTGTGCAGCTGCAGAGCTCTGCAAACAGTGTGGCTCAGGTAGGAAAATGCACTGCAAAGGGCATCTCTAGTTAAGCGCCTGTGTGCTGGAGTAACCTTAGAGACATGTTGCTTTTAGTATATATTTCTCTTGCTGCTTCTACTCACTGCCTGGTCTTCTCAGGGAGGATTTTCACCTGCTTTTTCTTCAGATGCTGGGTTTGCAAATGTTAAATGTTTAAAGTAAAGTACTGTCTCAGCAATACTTTCCAGTATGATTCCTTCCAACCAAAACCTTCATTTTCTTTCTGTGTCATGAGATGATACAATGATGGCCAGTCAGCCCCTGTAACATGCAGCAGCAGAAGACATGAGTGCCCACAAACCCTCTCTGCCACCCTGGAGGAGGAAAGGAACAAGATGTAGGACCTGAAAACCCCAATTTCAGCTGAAGTGGCATACTGATCACCTTCGCTGCCTGCCCAGAGCCCCATTCAGAGCTCAGAAAAGCATAAACCTCTCCTCTTGAAGAGTTGAGTGTTGTGACTTTCGGTATGTTGGGACAAAGAAATTGCTTCTCCACTTGCTGTGACTGTTGTGTGATAAAATTCTGTGCTGTGGCTGGTAGATGATTCATTAAGCTGCAGCCATAATAACTAAAACTCCTAAGGACTGAAAGCAGCTTTGACCTCTTTGTTACTGTACAGAGGTTACTAGTACTGTACAACTGGTACTAGCATGTACATTAGCAATTAAGAAGTCAGAAAAGGAGAGACATGAACAATAGTCCAGCTGTTCAACAGAAATAACTCTTAAGATCAGTATGTATTTAGATGCTTCTTTACTATTTAAATTGCTGTAATGAATAATGTTCTTGTGATAGAATTGCCTCATTATCTAATGGAAATTCTTTGGGAAACCCCCAGGAAGAAGACTTGTGAAGTTCTAGGCAAAAATTAAATATTGATTATTTTTAATGCATCAAATTAAACTTAATCATACTTTAGGAAATACATAATGTTTCCCAGAAATAATTTAAATCCCAGTGCTGGTTTTTGTACAAGGCGGTTACATACTGAAATGAGTTGCAGTACAATAGAAGTTGCTGCCAACCTATAATTTGTGAAATTCAAAAAAGTGTTAGCATATCATTTAGATAATGAAACCTTTACACCCATCTAGATTTGTAAGTACCAACTTGAGCAGAGGAAATGCTATTTCAGTGCTATTATATTAAATTATACACATTTGCTGGGGGGTTTAGATGGCTGTATATTTAATTTACAAGCTTTTCATTCCAAGCTTTTCATTTTTTCATAGCAATTAAGTGGTTTTAAAGACTACTGATAGTAGTGTTAAAATCAAGTGCATATTCACAAGGTTGACCAAAGTCTGAATGATCAAAGTAGTCAATAAAAATGAATAATTTCCTAGCTACTTTTAGTAGCTATTTTTTCTGAATGTTTTAATTGCACTTTCCTCTTTTGAGCCACCATCACTCTCCCCTTTTCCCCATTTGGTTTAGGAATTGCAGCTGAATGTCTCACTGCAATTGGAGGGCAGAGGGAGGGGTGAAGCACACAGCAGTCTCTGGCTGTGGCAGTGCTGGTGAGAGGGGTCAGTCAAGCCCTGCCACACGTTCTTCCATGGACACCTGAACTGCTGTGTCCATTCAGCTCCACCAGCTGCTGAGGGCTTTTTGCTTGGGGGTTGTCACAGAGCAGCTTCGTGGTCTGAGTTACCTATTCAGTGCCAGGATGTGTCTGGGAGCTGCTGCCCAGATGTTGCAGCAAGGGCACATCTGGCTCCCAAAGGACACACCTGTGGGGTTGTGTGAGTCACAGCCACCCGTGGGGAACACACAGCTCTCCTGCTGCCATCTGCCCTGCCCCAGTCACCAAGCTGACCTATCTGAATCATGGGGTCTCACATGTTCACTAAATACAGGATTTCCAGGTACAGTTGACACTGGTTTAGTCTGTTGTTTGGTAGTCTTACGGGTAGCTTTGCAAAGGATTCTCGAAAGGTGATACATTTTTGTATTCTCATGTGTGTCGAAGTCTTTGCAAGTAAGTACTAGGAGCTCAGAACTGAAAAGGTAACTTGTTTTCTGTAACTGTTGGATACTTAAATATCCTGGTGATAGATGCCTAAGGAAAAAAAAAGCAAAACAAAGGATTCAGGAGTTAGCATCTGCACAACTATTTGTAAAGTGCTGGGAGATTCTCACACGTAAGTGTGAGATTTTGCAGCAGGTTTTGTTTATTTGTAAGGAATCTCTTTATGGCTGAGTTTATTTTCATGGACTTGCTGCATTGTTTGCTTGTTGAAAATTGTTTCTAAAGGCTTAGAGGCTGAGGCTTGTAGAGCGGTAGAAAATTTCCAGCCTAGGGAAGGAGGGAGGAAATTTTCAGCAGTGCTCAACCCTCCAACTCCTTGGGCTTTTGAAGTGACTTGCCAGTATTGGGGGTCCTGGTGCCATTGCAGACTGGTTCTAAAAATGGTAAATGTTTTTGAGATGTCTACACCTGATTTTATAGGTTTTGTGCATGTTGAATGTGAGTAGTTATCTTGGAGTGATTGATGATAATTGTCTCTATTCCATGAGCCTCTGCTTCATGCCCAGAAGTGGTTGCAGTATCTCAAGGCCCGGGCCCAGGACTGAGTGGGGCTGGGGAGAGGGGAGCTTTGGGCTTTTTGGCAGTTTTTGAAGCCTCACTGCTCAAGCACTCTGTGGTACAGTTCAGTTGGGTTTTGCTTGGCCAGCTTGGTTTTGTTGGCCCAGGCAAAAAGCTTTTCCCTTCCCTGGCTTGGAGAAGCTGCAGTAACAATCTTTAGGCTGCCCTGAGGTGAACTGGCGAGCTGCTGGTCTGAGGCCGGAGGATTGGGACTGGCGAGAGCAGGGCTGGCCTGTCCCAGCCTCAAACCTTGGAAAGCTGAACCAAGGAGAGAAAACACACCAGGAGGCTCCAGCCCAGCTGCCTCACCTGCGGTGACACGGAGGCTGATGCCAGAGACCCACCAGGTTTTCACCTCCTGCTGGAACTCCTTCGAGGAAACTCCACTTCTTCAGAGTGAAAGCCAGCCCCATCTTGCACCATGTGTCAGGAAGGGGTATTTCTTCACAATTTCCCCATTTTTCCAGCATTTTTGGGCCTTTGTTCCTCTGTGTGTGTGTGTGTCTGTGTTCCTTGGTGTGTGTATGTGGGGTGAGTTCTGATAGTTCAATGTTTAGCAGTTATTTACTTTTCTTCCTTGCCTTGTGGGCATTCTGTTGTTAACAAACTATTGGATTGGTGGGTTTTTGGTTTTTTTTCCACTTCCCTCTATTAGTATTTATTTTCTATTACTGGAGGGGGATTGTTGAAACCCTTTAGAGGAGACTACTCATTACAGAGTGTCTTCTCTTAAATTTGTCTCAAAACTGAGATAGTAGTGTTAGTGTGTGTTCCAGCAGAACTAAGAGTTCAAGATTGCCCCCCAAAAAAGAAACTTTGAAGAATGGATGCAGTAAGCGTTCTTGCTGTTTTAGACCAGAACCAGGTGACATGTCTGTGCCTGCTCATATTCTGGTGCTATCTCTGCCTTCCAATGCTGTTAAGAGCCCAGCTTGGAGGTATCATGGCACTTCAGAATCTGCTTGAGTAGAAATGGTCTATAAAATGAGAAGGAGCTAATGCATACTGTGTATTTCCATAATCCTCATGAATTGTCAATTTGAACACAGTTATTTCTGTTAGTATCGTTGATGGGCTGTCACCATTTTTTTAAGTCATCCCCCTTCTAAGGAGGGATTTCCTTCTTTTTAACAGCTAAAATAATTTTGAATCTTAGCACAAACCACTATACTCTGTTTGAGGTCATTAATTTTTATTTTATTTGGAGGACCTTAAGGTGGTCAAAAGCCTGAATCATTAAAGCAAACAGAAAGCAGAGATATTTCAGGAAAGGATTTCTTGTTCCTGTAATTTCATGCTTCCAAGAGAAAAGGAGTGGTTTGCAAGAATACACTTTCCCACTCATACTCAAAGTAATGCATTGCAGTGCTCCATAGTCAGTCATCTGTGCTCAGTGTCTCATGGAGAAGGAAAATGTTGGGAAATAAATGTGGAGATGCAAAGGCATTCATCCAAAGATGCACCGTAGAGCTTCTGGCCTGTGTGGTGTTTTATCACTGAGCTGTGTACTCAGCTGTGAGCCCTGGGCTTGATCCATTCCCTTCCTCCTCCTCCTCTTCTTCATCCACAGCTGCCAGTGTCCAGGTGTTTGAAGTCAAAATGTGGCTGCTGACACTGCAGGGGTGGTAGAAAAGGGAGCTTGGGAATGGTCACCGTGGATTGGAAGAGAGAGCGTGGAGATGCCAGACCCATACGTGGCTCAGGCCCTCATGGGTCTGGGGCAGGACCAGACTCTGCTTTGCAGAGACATTTTGGAGAACTTTCTGTCCTGATTTGTCTGTTTGATCCTTGTTTTGTTTTGGTTTTTTGGGGCAGTTGTGTGTGAGAATGAACTGGGAAATAAAACTGGCTCCTGCAGAGCACACGGAGTACATCCAGTCTGTCTGGGCAGAGCACCATTGGTAACTACCTTCAAAGAAGATTATTTTACTTGCTTTTGAACCATCTCTGTAGTTGGTCATAAAGAGTTTCTGACCTTATGTCAAAAATCCACCTACAGAGTTTCCAGTGCTCCCGGAGCAACCATGTAACAGAGGCTGTAACAATGCAAGAGGAGGAACTTCAAAAAGGTCTTGAAAGGGTTTTGTGAAGTGCATTATGGTGGATTGTTTGAAGCTGTTAGAACTGATCTTTAATAGTTGCACCCTTTAAAGGCTCCTGAAATCCATTGTTTACAAGATGAGACGTAAATTTCAAAAGTCTTTTTTTCTCCTCTTCTTCGTTTTAGTTCCTGTGTTAATAGGCATGGTTCCTGCAGAGAGATGAGAATTGCTGAGGTCAATAATATGTCTTTAATGTGAACTCACAGGATAATCACTTGTGCTGAAATTCACCTTCACCCAGAGGGTGTCTGCAAAGCCCTCACATTAGGGTAGTCCAGTGCAAAACACCCAATTTCTTGAGGATAACCCAGCACAAAATGCCTGGAATGGGCTGGGGAGGGACCACTACCAGGTTGGTCAGGTGGGGGATTTGGGTAAATTGCAAGATAATGTTGCTAAAAGAAATAATGAAGATCTCTGCAAATGAGATATCTGAGACATATCACACCTTTGGGCTGGGTTTCATAGAAAAAAGTGAAAAAATTGTGTAAGTTTAGGTTTATTTACTAAAACTTAGTGAAAAAAGAAATCCACGTATAAAAAGGAAATACCTATAAAAGCCTTTTATACATAGAGTTATAAGTATTTTTTTCCAATACCAGCTGAAGGTGTCCCATTAAACTTGCTGGTACAAGATGCCCTTTGAGAAGTGGATTACCTAAACTGTAGGAAAATCACTGGAAGTAAACTATCTAGTATTATAAAAATCCATTACAACTTTAAAATGGAATTTAAAAAACCCCTTCAATCATCTTTAACTTTTGGCTTCAGGTATTTGGCAGACTGACTCATTTTTAAACAAGTGTTTTGCATGTTTATGGTATTATCATCACTTGCAAATGCAGAGCTGGAATCTTGTTTTGTAGCATTGATTTACAGCTCTTAGGAAGGTAGGGTGTGGAACCAATATTGCAAGGGAAAAGCTAATTGCTATTAATTAAAGGTAGGCAAAAATCATGGACTTCAGGTCACAGTCTAACAGTGTCCCCAAGGCTTATGTGGCTTTTTCATTAATATAAAGTTTCAGTAAAGCAAAACGAATTCTGCAAAGAAATCTGGTAGTCTTATCCATAGCTCCTCAAGCAAAATTCTCATTAGCTTCACTGTCATGAGCATGCAGACTGTAGTTCATAAGCTAAAAAGTGTAAATATTATTTGCTTTAAATTTTTGTCCTAGATCTGGCAACTTTGACACTAGGAATAACTGATTTGAGAAGGTGACTACAGAGCAAATATTTATTGTTCCTCATTATAAAAACCCAGAAGGCACTTGGTGAGGACTGAGACAGCAGATTTAAAATAAGTAAAAGCAGTACGTTTTAGACAAGAATGAAGTTAAATTGTGGTGCTCATTGCCACTGTGTGTTATGAAGATCAAATATATAAAGGGGTTAGAAGTTCATGGGCTGAGTTAATGGGGGATAGATATGTCAAAATCTGTTAAACATGGTGCTCTGAATCCAGCTTCTGTTTCTGGAAGTCCCAGGGCCTTATTTCTTGGAAGCGAGGAGGATGTGTCAGTCCATGTCCCCCCACTGCAGCCCTGGCAGAGTCCTGAGCCCGGGCACCTATGGGAGGGCAGCACATCCCTGTGCATGGAGCTGAGCCCTGCACAGCTCAGTGCAGGGGTGCTAAAGGTTCCAGTGCAGCTCCAGACCCGGTGGCTTTTCCCCTAGAGCTGTCAGCTGGGTGTCTGCTGGGGGCTGGCAGTGAGAACACAGCTCCCGCTTAGAGCGGATGGCTTGGAGGAAGTGTTTCGGTCTGACTTGGTCTTGAGAACTGATGTGTTCAGCTTCAACTGAGGCAGTCTGCATTTTTTAATTTCCACATGTCCTTACTAATGCTTTTCAAAGGTTTCACTTACAGAAAATGTTGAAATTCTGGGGGAAATTATGTTTGGACAGTGTATCACTTTAATTGTGTGTTCTGCAATAATTAGCTTATTTAGGTGTAGGAACTTACCTCTCTGTAGAAACACAAATATTCTGATAATTTGTTGTTGAAGAATACTTTGACAAGCTGTCACAAGGATTTCAGCTTTTTTAGATGTCTTCTATTTTGGTTGCTTCTGTCAAGAGGATTTTTTAAACATGAACAAAATTCTGTTAAATGGTGCAGATTTCTTTCCAGAAGATAATTTTAAATGTTTAGTTAGATGTAGTGGTTTTCCTCCAGCTGTCACTGCTTTCTTGTTCCTACATTCCTGAGAAAAGATTTTAAAAATAATTAAGTGTGAGTGTATCTGTATCAGCCTTTCCTTGCAAGGGCTTTTGTTTATTTAAATTTGTCAGCTTCTTGTGTTTGTACTGCAGACTCTGCACCACGTTGTTTCCCAAGGGTTATAGAGTGGAGGATTATTATTCAGTCCTCACCCTTGGAGTGTGTTTTGGAGAGGGAAAGAAGTGGGCTGATAGAGATAGACCACAAAGTCATGCCACAGGTGTCATGTATGGAATTTTCAGATGAGTAGTGCAAGCTACCTCCGCAGCTGCTTTGGAGGAGTAGGGATAAATCCTGACTTGGTGTCCATCAGCATGTCACACAGGGCCCTGATAAATATAAAGGATTTAGGCTGAAAGTGCCTCTGATGGAGGTATGTCTCCACAGGCACAGAGCTGTAAGGCAATAGGGAAGAGAACCTACAGCAGTAAAGCCAAGGAATAGCATTGAGTTGAATTCCTCAGCATCCTCTGATTTGGAAAACAGAAATCAAATGGCAAAAAATACATAAATTTCAGTAGCAGTATTGTTAGTTGAGAAGTGTTGCTTTCCCTGTTCCAGTGAGGCTTAGTTGCCTGAGCTTGGAGTAGTTGAATAAATGACTTCTGCAAATTTTGGTGAGGGAGGCAGCAGGAGCATCCCTTGCCTTGCTGTATCCAGGGTGGTCACAGCTGGTCAAAGCACAGGCACTGGGAAAGCTGCTCAGAGTCAAGGGGGTTCCCCACTGCTTCTTGCAGGCACTTCACTGCAGGAATTTGGCAGCCCCTTTTCTTCTCCCCATCAGGAAGGAATTAACCCTTGGGCTAGGATGAGAAGGAGCAGGGAGGGCAGAGTGCTCACCCTCGAGAGCAGGCAGGTTTGTACCGTGTGAGAGCCTTTTCCTCACTCTGCAACAGAAAAATATTTCCCTCCTGGTGCTTTTGACACTACTTGACTTGGTCTTTGGGAGCTGGTGACCACTGTGCAGAGCACTAGGGGAATCACTCAGACATGAGCAATTAATCTTTTAAAAGGTTTGTTGCTTGGCAATGTGCTAGGGAAGCCAGTGTAGCCCCACTATATAATATCAATTTTTAATGATGAGGACTTTGCTAAATTCAGCCCTTGATAAATCTTAGAGTTGTGTTTTCAAAGTTTAAAATCAAACATAACCCAATTATTTCAGTATTTGATTAAACTAAACTGCCGATTTGGTAAAGTGTTTAAATAAATCAGTATTAATATACTTTTCTACAGTAAATAAAGTTATGTCTGTATAGTTCAGATATGAATATTCACACAGAGCTCTTGGAAATGAAGCAGTGGAAGTTTGTGTAGAACATATATTAACTTACAGAAAAAAATTATTGATCTTTAAAGAGATTATGATCTTGGTGGCGATGACTGAAAACGCTGTTTTTAGAGCAGCGAAATGACTAGTTGTAAATATGTTTTAGGAAATCTATTGTATTTTATTTTGTGAACTCTGAAGACCACCTGCTGTAAATGCCTGAGGGCTGACAGATTCTGGCAGGTGATGTCAATGGGCTTTTTTCAGGTAGCTCTGCTGGCATTGGCTGCCAGGTGGCACTGCCAGGAGACTTTAAAGTCAGTTCTCAAACACAAAGTAGTTCTTCACTCAGTGAGGCTTCCTGGCTCCAGCTCTGTGCCCTGCTGTATTTGTGTGCAGGGAGATCCCCTCTCCAACGGAACCACATCCAGAGCCCTTTTACCCCAGCAGGAACTTGCTCAGTGTCTGGGACAGCTTTGAAATGCTGTCTTTGTAAGATTTTACAATGTCTTTGTAAGATAGAGCTGAGCACCAGGGCCTTAATCTGCAGTTGAGTGCTCATGCTCACAGAAATAATTCCAAAGAGTGAGAATTAGGGACTGCTGTGTCCCTCAAAACCACCTGCTTGAAACATGCTCTGTCAGGAGCCATCAGCCAGAGGTGGCCCAAGACCTGTGCAGTTTGACCTTGGCTGCCTGTAGGGTACAAAAGGGCACAACCACCTGAACTCTGTGTAAAGAATTCTGAGCTGTCAGAAATTCACTTGCTGACTTGCTTTCAGTTGCTCATCTCCCAGCTTGTTTCAACAAGTCATACTAGAGACATGATCTTGTCGTTAAGCGAATCATGGGCCTTCCAGAATTGCCATGAAAGGCAAATCTACCTGTTTTTATGGATGATTTCATTTTTCCAGGCTCATAAGATTTGGGAAATTAGATCCTTAGTTCCACATCTTAGTTCTTCAGTTTATGGTAATCTGAAGAATTGCGCTTTGCTCATTGCCTTCAGCTTGGCACAAGGAAACCATTAGTAAAAGTAGACAGGAGGAAGGCAATATCCCAAAATGTAAAAAACTATCTTTGCTTTTGGATCTGTCTTTCTTGGAACCCTTGTCTCTACTGTCACAAAACACGTCTTTATTTTCAGGAGATTTACTCTGTGCTCCCAGGAGCAGCTTTCTGCCATCCAGAGGTTCTGGGTGTGTTGTGCTTGTTTGAGGCTGCAAAAGTCTGTTCTGAAATCTTTCACATTTCAACATGTGCCTCCTTCAAGCTGCTTGACCAGGTGTAACCCTTTTCCAGGATACCATGGTACTCTATCCTCTTTTAATTGTCTCCAAAGTTCCCCACTGAAGTGTGAGAAAACATCTATCTTCTGAAGCTGGGCATACTTCTCTACAGCTGCCCATTAAAGGGACTTCATCCCAGGATGCTGCTGGAACATTTTTTGAAAAGAGACTAAAAGCTGGAGAATATCAAGAGATACTCAGTGAGCCCAATAATTAGAGTTGACAAAGGAAATTTACAATAAAACGAAACTGCACAAATCCAAATAACTGTGTCTTTCTCTGATTGCTTTTATTGAGAGGCTGATAAAACTATTTCTCAGAGTGGGAGTTTAAGAGACTAATGTGTCATTACTTTCAACTCAAGAGATAAAAACTCTTGTTGCTTTTTAGAACATTCAATATTTTACCATTATTTTATGGTGAAAGAACTTGTCCAGTCTCAGCATTTTCTTATGTAGACTTTTATGCTTAGTGCCTGTTTAAAAGCATTTTTTCCCTACAGGTTTATACCAATTCTTTCACTTCCTTAGGCCATCACAGGTAGTCATATTGGATGAGATTTCTTACCTAGCCTTCTGTGCTCTGCACATATGGATAAGAGGCTTTATATCTTAAAAACCAAATCAGGTTGCTTGTTTTGCAGGAGGGAGTAGAAAGACTAGAAACATGGAACTATTTGGTTCTTGGGTGTGTTATGGAAAGGATCTCATCGAGTATGCAACTTGGCTTTTTGTGGTTGATTTAGGAAATTTCAGCATCTGATATTTCTGTGAGATTTCCCTTATTTCATAGCAGGGAAACTGGAGACATGTTTGATCCTTGAGATCACTATATGTGGTGCTTTCCTATGCTGCTTCATTTTCTGCACTAATTTTTTTTTTCACCCCATCCTCACAGATGCATATTCTGATGCTCTTTATGGCAAGTTTCAGCCTCATCCTGCTAGAGGAGCATGGCTATACATTCAGTTTCCCAGCTGTGTGGCATCTGCATGGCACTTCAGGGTCAGCTTGGACAGAGCTCTGAGCAACCTGATCTCATTGAAGATGTCCCTGCTTACTGCAGGAGAGTCAGACTAGATGACCTGTAAAAGTGCCTTCCAGCCCAAGCCAGCCTATGGTTCTGTGTGCTCTCATAGGAAAACCAGTGGCTGTGTTTTGCTGGCTGCCATCCCCTGCCTGATCCATCATGTGAAACTCCTCTTTTCTTCTCTCATGGCTCACAATTAGTTAAATTCATGGAAGAATGTTTAAAAGCCATCCACAGCCCTGTAAGGTTAAGGCATGGGGACAAGTGGCTAGTCTCTGTCCATTGGGGGGAATGAATAAGGTGGAATTAAATCAATTCAAATGATGGCATTGATGTGTGGAAGTAAATTTCAGTGTAAGGCGGACCATGGTGAGTGATGGCCTGTCAGATTTTGGAATAGAATTACAGTTACATAAAGGCAGAGGACCATGTGAACAGTATTTCTGGCTAATTGCCACAAATATTAACAGATACAGCCCTGGCCATGCACTTGGATGTCTGGGAAGCAAGAGAAAAATCTTTCTTTGTGCTGTCAGCCAGAGATCTGTATATTTCATAAGTAAACAAAATTGATGTATAATTTTATTTCCTGAAAAATAATGCAAACGTGGCTGTGATTCCCAGCATTCCTAAATGTGTATTGTCTGGGCATTGTTCATTTTCATCTATGGCAGAAATCACATCTTTTTGAAAAGAGTTTGTCAGTGTTTGGAGCAACAAGAAGATCTCTCTGCAGCACTCAGGCATACATTGGCTTTAGCAATTGAACTTCAGGCTTTGAATGTGACTTCAGTGTTACATGGGCAGCTACAAGAGTTCTTTGTGTTTCTCAGTTTCATTGTGGGCTAAAGCAGATCAACACGGGATTTGAGCCAAAGCTCATTATGTTCAATGTAAGTTTTGTCCAGTTGATTTCTAAACAATGATTCTGTTCATGTAGCAAAGGCTGTATTCAGGAAAAAAAAACTAAATAGCATTGTGTAATCTGCAGAAGTGGAGGGTCCTGCTACTTTAGTAACATTAGTTGCATTTCTAATTAGTGTTTGCCGTCTTCCCAGGCTATGTACAAGTTAGGGAATAACCAGTACTAGGTCCTTTTCCATCTCTTTGCTATAACATAAAACAAAAAGCAGTACGAGGATATTGCCATTATGATGATGCTTTTTATCTCCATAAGTAATATGCATGCCAGATAATTGTTTTGATAGGGTTAGAAATATGCAGCAATGTATACCTGTGCTCTTTTTGATCTAGTGCTCTGTGTGCTCCCAGGACTGATAATATTACATCAATACCTTCACAAGGGATCCTGCTCAACAAAACCACATTGATCCAGATAGTCACTAATTTGAATGTAATGCGACATCTTTGCTGATGTGATGTCCTGCATAAATGATTCTTTGCTGCAGTTAATTTGCAAAGTTCAAATTAAAAGTTCTTACAACTATATTCTGTAGAGTAATGGAGGATTATGTCTCAGATCACAAGCTATGTGAAGTGATTAGTGATCAAAAAAGTATTAATGTTGTGCTTTTCTCAACAGACCAAAAGTTAATGGGGAATAGCAAGCAGCTGGGATGTTCTGCAAAAAAAAAAAAAAAAAAAAAAAACACAACAAAAAAAACCAACCCAAAACATGCTGGTCCTGCCATGCTTGTTTTTCAGTGAAGTAAAATAAAAAATTCTTCTGATTAAGTTGGTAGAAGGATTACATGTTGGCAAGGTGGTAAATAATGATTGATGCGAGCTCCATCAACAGGGTAAGATTAATTTCTTTTAAACAACTTTGAAGTATATCTAGGAATCAGAATGTAGCTTGTGCTTATGTGGGTGGAGAGCTGTGCCTGGAGAGCAGCAGCTCTGAACGTGTGAGCTCACACTGGAGAACCTATTGAACATACAGCCAAGATGCAGAGTTGTGGTTAAGAGGAATAACATGAATATGTAAGCACTGAAATACCAATAGAGGAGAGAGAGGCAGTTTGCTAGCAATTACTGCAATACATCATATTCTGGTGCTTTAAAAGAACTGGAAGAATTAGGAAAACAATTTCTAATTAATAAAGCTGCCTTATAAGGGGTTATCAAAGGATCTTGATGTATTTATCTAGCACAAGAAAAAAAATAATAAAAAAAAGAGATGTGCTTACACATCAAGATACATCAGGATATGTGTTCATTTATTGGTGGAGGTATTATCTGATTATTTGAAAAGCCACTAGTAAACCTGAATCTGGTCCTTGAAAAGTCTACGAGAAAGCACTTTGCTCTTCTACCATGCTATCAATTTTCCACCTATCCCATCACATAAGAGTCAGACTGAATTAGTGTTAGTTGTCACCAGTAGGGTATAAGAGCCTGATCATATTAGAGACTGTCACACTGTATTAGCCAAAATTAATATGGAAAGAATATGATTTTAAAAAGTGCCAGTGTTTCAAATGGTGTATCTTATTAGCACAGGAAGCTTTCTGCTCATAAAGCCAGTGTTTTCTCCTTAGTCCCTCCTGCTGATGAGACAAAATGCCATGCTCCATTTACACAGGATGCTAATGCTCTGCAGAGAGGACTTTACCATGGGAGCTCAGGTGGCAGGAGGCTTTGGAGCCTGGTCAGGGTTTGGGCTGCTGTTGACCTTAATTTTATAAGGTGCAAGGTAGGAATGTAGTTATCATTTACAGTTCCTGACATGTCACTTCACAGCCTGACTGGTTAATGTAGGGCAGCATCTATTTTTTTCATCCTGTAGCAGAATGTTTTTTGCAGAGTTCAGCAGGTGTCACATAAGGACTAGAGGGGACAACTGGGATTAGTAAAACCCTTCCTCCATCCTGGGGAAATAGAAGCCAGAGCTGAATTACAATGAGAAAAGTGCTTGTGGTTGTGTAGTATGCCTGGCCTTAGACCCCAGTTTACTCTGAGCTAACCAGTGTGCCCTGCTTGTAGAAGGGAAGACACAACTTTCCATGGAGTTGCTAGCACCTGGCTGGAGATATCAGTTCCAGGAGGTGCCAGCTTTGGGCTGCTGCAGCTGCTTGACACTTGGCAATGTGAGTCACTGTTCCTGTGTGCTTTAGACATAGAAATCTGTTGTCTCTTTGGATGAAATTTGTTTTTTTCTTACAAACTTGAAATTTTGTGTTAATGGCATAGTGTTAAGCTGTATTAGCTGCACAGAAAAATATCCTATCCTGTACCTGATGCACAGTTGTTATTTTAAAGCTATCAATATTAATGCAGTAACCTGAAATCTGTCTCAGTTTTAACTCAGAAGCTCTTTTCTCTGAGACACTTTGGATTAACGGAACTAATTTCAAAGCTGGACAAAAATCTTAAAAGAAAAATCTGAAGTTAATTGTGGGAGGGGAGAAGCCCTTCAAACTTATGACAGAAAGATTTCTAGGCAAAAATTGGTTCCAGGGAAAGTGGAAAAGAATTTGCAAGCTGCTTTATCTGTGGCATGAAAGTTCCTATGAGCTGATTGCTGAGGTTGGGATCTTCATTTTCCCCTTTGGGGAAACTCCCAACTTTCCTCAGGAGCTGCATGAGACTCTGGCTGGCCCTGCTCCTGCTCCAGCTGTCTCTGCTGTTACAAGAAAACTGTTATCACAAGATTTTTCTGTTTTTGTTTTTGTTGTTTTTTTTTTGTTTTGTTTTGTTTTGTTTTGTTTTGGGTTTTTGTTTTTTTTTTTTTTTTTTTTTTTTTTTTTTTTTTTTTTTTTTTTTT
>VZUI01026101.1:0-18241 GCA_013401135.1 Cettia cetti | reverse complement strand
ACCCGCGCGGCAGGACGGGCGGGCGGGCAGCGCCTCTCCGGGCCCCATGGCTGCGGGGCTCCGCGCCCTCCGCGCCGCCGGCTCCGCCCGCCCGCCGGGCACCGCCCGGCGCACCTGGGCGCGCCCGCTCTCCGGCGGAGACGGAGGTGGCATCCCCGCCACTCCTCTGGACCCGCCTGGACGGGAAAGGGCATGCAGGGCTCCAGCAGTGACCTCGAATAGGTTTGCTAAATTGTTATCAAGTCCCAGACCTCGGGAGGTCCGTGGCCCCACCTGAACGCTGAATCCAAAGAAGAGCGCTCTCTCCTGAAGTACCTTGGCAGCATTTGCCTCTCCTGGGAGTTTCTATAGATTTAATTTTCTTCCCCTTCGCAGCTGGGAGAAGAGGTGAGCAGTCTTGATGTGCAACCACTTAGGTCTGTGAAAAGCTGCCAGCGCTTGCTTTGGCAGTGGATCTGTGGGCAAGGAGAGGGATCCCCTGGCCAAACTACGCCAGCGTGGTAGAAGGGCAGTGCCTGGTGATGCATACCCTGAGATAACTCCCTGTGCTTAACAGGCTCCAAGTTGTTATAAGAAATAATTATCTTTATTGCCCAATCAATGGTTTCAAGGTGGAAGTCTATGGTCTTGGTTTTGACATAATCAAGTGAAATACATTTTAAAAAATGTAAGGCTTAGTAAAACATTACATGTTGCCCAACAAACTTCCTGGGACAGTCTGCAGACCTTTAACATGCACAAGGATTTTTCTAGGCAAAATTTCAAATTTAACACACCTCCACAGAGCACCACAGGGACATGCAGGGTTGAGATTAGAGCTGTAACCAGGCTTTGCAGCACAGTACTGAAAATAATCATCATTGGTTTTGAAGTTTTATCACTGTGGCATACTGCTGAAATACGACATTATCAGCAAAATAACTTGGTTTTCCTTGCCTTACACATCCTTGACTTTACAGTCCTGTGGTTAAACCAAGAGATCAGTTTCAATGTCTTAGTCTCATTTTTTATTTCTGTGTTTATTTATTAGCATAACTAGCACTCTGCATGTTAAGAGAAAAGGAACATTGCACTAGTTTTTTGTGATTCTAATTACCATTCTACTTTACTATGTCTATACTATAACAACTTCTATGGAAGGTGGCCTGGATCCAGTGCAGACTGCATGATAAAAAGTTTGACTTCATTGCTTTAACATTTCTAAAGCAAGTTACTGCTAAAAAACAGAGCAATAATTTTAAATGGTATTTGAAACAGTTAAAATTTTAAAGCACAATCTGAAAGTTCTGGAGCAAACTGTGATCTTCTTGTACAACATAAGCATGCCCATAAGATAAAACCACATATATAGACAAATGCATGTCTGCAGTCTGCTTCAAATTCCTATGTTTGTTCCATGTCCTCTCAGATCTGTCAACTCTGTGTGTTCACATCCCTGTTTCTGCAAAAATGTGTCAATTTTTTGAGCTTGCTGCAATCCTGCAAGTGACTCAGTTGAAAGGTCTGCTGAGAAGTGGTAAGGACTTTCACAAAGAAGGTAAGAAGGAGGACTTTCACAAAGAAGGTAAGAAGAAGAACTTTCACAAAGTCCTGCTGCAACAGCAGAGAAGGTGGGAGAGGGTGAGTTGCCAAAGGCCACCTCTTCCTCTGGCACAGCTCTTGCTGACCTGCTGCTTATGGCTTCACTGTGGTACAGTACCCGGATCAAGAATACTGAGAAATAATACAGCTAACACTTCTGTAGATGGGCCTCTGTACCAGCCCAGTTCTTATGCAGACCATGGCCATCAAAGTCCGTTTAATGAATCAATAAAATATTTAATCTGATTTACACATTTGTTGACAGCTGGCTGAACACGAACCAGAAGCGTGTCCAGGTGGCTAAGAAAAACAGTGGTAATGCTGCCTTGTATCAGGAATAGTGTGGCCAGCAAAATTTTGTCCCTCTGAAGCTGGCACTGATGAGGCCGTACCGTGAATCCTATGTTCAATTCTGGGCCCACCACTACAAGAAGTACAATGAGGTGCTGGAGCAAGTCCAGAGAAGGGCAATAGAGCTGGTGATGGGTTTGGAGCACAAGTCCTATGAGGAGTGGCTGAGGGAGCTGGGGGTGTTTAGCCTGGAGAAAAGGAGGCTCTGGATAAACCTCACACCTCTCTACAACTGCCTGAAAGGAGGTGGTTAGTTAGAAGAGGGTTGGTCTCTTCTCCCAAGTCAAAAGCAACTGGACAAGAAGAGACAGCTTCAAGTTGTGCCAGAGGATTTTTTTTTTTCTTCACCCAAAGGGTTGTCAAGCATTGGAACAGGCCACCTAGGGAAATGGTGGACTCACCATCTCTGGAGGTATTTAAAAGATGTATAGATGTGGTGTTGATGGGTATGGTTTAATGGTGAACAAAATAGTGTTGGGTTAATTTGTACTTAATGATCTTAGGAGTATTTTCCAACTTAAGTTATGCCATATACTTATTGTTTCTTGGCTGAAAATCTTTACATGCTTCAAATTTTTATATTGTAATAAACTGCAAAACCCACTATGAAACCCTTTTTCTTCTGAGAAAATATATGAAGTAATAAAAAATTTGTGATTAACAATCCAAACCTTTGGACAGATGCAAAAAACCTTGCAATCTATAATATTATTACAGAAGAGAATAGGCATACTTCATGTGTGAATACTTCACTGATGATTCGCAGTTTTCATACTCAACTTGTTTTGAAGAGCTCTGAGACAATGTCAGGAAGAAGAAAACTACGTAAAAGTAATTTATCAGCACTGATATATTTTTCTTTATTTTGGATGACATGTAAAGGCCAAAGGGGAAGGAAAATAAAGTATTGATATACAATCTTATCAACTGACAAAAAGAGAAAAAAGATGCCAGTTTATCATTCAAAATGACACTTATGACTGATTTAGAGCAATGCCTGGATCATGAGCTAATGCAAATCAGTACAGACCCATTTAATTCCCTGGAGCTCTGCCAGATACAGCTAAGCACAGATCAACTTTTTATGTATGAAGTAAAAATATGCATGTACTAACAGTCAAAGCAAATTTGTGGCAGTTTTCATTTCTCCCAAAGAGGAATAAGTGTCTTATGAAACCCTGCTGTGCCCTTCTGTGTTATTGCACTATTTTTCTCCCCTTAAATGTGTGGAAAATGCAAGAGAAAATTTATGTTAAAATTCTGCTACTTATGTATTGCATAACTTCATTAATTATATAATGTATGAAAGGTTTCATGAAACTTTCCTTAAAGCCAGCAAATTGTTGAACTTTGATAAAAATGGAAGCAGGGACAATTTAGCCAATTTTAATCTTTCACATTTATAACTAAAACAGCCATTGGAAACCTAGTTTTGTGCCTTAATAAACACCATCTTTACCTCTGCATTAGCCATTAATGACTTAATTACCATTATTTGTCTGTTTCTTTGGCTTTGTTATAAATTCTTTAATCTTATTGAGGATTTTTCTTATGTGCATATGCATTAAGTTCCTTATGCAATATTTAATTATATTATTGTAAATACTGAAGATGATGACAACAAGTTTTGCCATAATTAGAAAACATGTTCATTGTGCAGCTAGTTTAGGTGCAGACATGAAGCAAGATCTATCTCTTTTATTTTTATTTAGGAAAATTGCCTGTGGTTTTTAAATCCTGGTACCATTGCTGAGCTTCCCTGTTCTGCATTACTTTGCCAGCAGCTGCTGCTACATGACAGTGTCCAAACATGAGTTCTGTTCAATACAACTGCTACAGATTTATTACCTGACCTGGCATGTAGCCTCACAAAAATTACTGAAGTAGATTTGTGAATGAAGCTCTGACCATGGAACTCCATCTACCCCACTACATGGTGATTTAGCACAGACCTGCAGGAGCAATATGTGAAGAAATTAATTTCAACTTAGAAAAAAAAAGGTCTCTAGACTGAAGTTCAAAATTATTAGATTGCTGTACTTGCTGTATAGAGATTAATTGTATACATGTTCTCTTATAAATGCCCAGATAGTGCCACCTTAACTCCTTCTATACTACAAAGAGTGAATAACATGCAAGGCTAGATTTATTAATTTTTTTTATCTACAGTGCATTTTCAACCACTCTTATTGGTGGCAATGATTTTTGTTTAAGCAGAATTAATACCAGTTTAATCACCTTTGTATGTGTAAATGTTTTAGCATCATTATTCTGCACAACCAACCAAGATTTCCTATGTTATTTTAACTTGAAATAAAATTCAGCTAAACAGAAATACTTCCTCTACAGAGCTTGTGGAACTCCTGTAGGGTCAGTATAATTATTCTTTATCCCAATTATACCATTGAATGAAGATCTAGTGTTTTCTGGAGAGTTTTCTGACAAGCCAGTCTCTCTGTTCTTTGCAGGTTTCAGGCTGGGAGTTGAAGAGACATCTCACAGGAGAGACATCCACTGAACCTGGAAGGCAAAAGCACAGTCTTACTGCACGTTCATCTCAGGGCACAGAAAAAGCTGCCAGGTGTGGCCAGACACAGTGTGGACATTTCAGAAGTGCTAGACCCTGTGCAGAGTAGTCATGCAAAAACTAGGGTCTGGACCTGGAGGATGATGGTGAAAGGCTTTGACACAGTGTTTGAACACACTGTGTGCTGCTGTGCTCTGGGCCTGAGAGCACTTGCAGTGCTTTGTGATTCCAGCCTTATCTGCACATGGCAATCCAACACACCAACATGTATCTTAAATTGCTTCTATTTCACTCTCCATCATGCACCCTAAAGTAAAAATACAGTACCACCTACTGGCAGAGACACAGTTGGCACTGGTGGTTTTCTAGTCATCAAGCCTCATTGGGGCAATTGAGCTTCATGACACTGAAATCTGCACAAAAGTGTAAATAAGCAAGAAGCCCTGGAGTCTTCTCAGCTACAGCACTTCCAACATGACTTTAATTGCTGAAACTGCAACAGCACTAAAAAACAGTATTTACAGAAAAAAAGCCTGCCAAAACTGTTGTTCCAATCCAAACACTAATCTGTGTACAAAGCTTCCACACAAGTAAGCTGGAAGGCAACGTTGTGTCATTAAAACCTGCTTATTTATAAGTCATACATACGTGTAATGTATCTAGTGTTTTGGCTATGGGTATCTGAAACTACACATAGCCTTAACAGGATTAAGAAGAATTACAGATGATGACAATGCAAGATGCAAAAATAGATTTTAGTTGGCCTACTAAAAGAATAATCTATTAGTGCAGTCATTCTCCCATCAGTTAAGGTTACTTCACTGGAATACAGAATGACAGGAAAAATATCCATGAAGAAATGTTGACACTAAACTAATAGAATTTTCAATGAAGTCAATGATAGCTTTAAAGGAGGGCAGAATTGACACCACTGTGTTAAGCTCATTCAGAATTTGTCCTGCAAACATCTTCACAGTTTAGTGAGGTCTCCTTGCCATTGTTAGACAAGGAACTGGCCAGGCCTACTATGACTCATCTTCCTCTTTTTAAGAGCTTTGAAAAATTGCAGGGTAAACCAATTATGAAAAAATAAGTTAGTGTTGCTTTGCAGGACTTAATATTTTATAAGAAACCCAGCAGTTCTATACCAGATTAAAAAGGTGTTATCAACTCTTTTGTTGTCATAACAAGGCAAATGTCCCAAACATTTAGTGCCACCACATGTTCACAGAATCACTGCTCAGCACTGAACATTGACGTCAGACTGCAAGACTGGAAAAAAACCCTGGAGAATGACAGAGGTAAAACTGATCAAGATTCAATACTAGTTTGATGCAGTAACCTTCTGAGATTCATTTCATGTTTATGATCTTAGGCTAAGAGATGCATTTTATCTCTTCAAAGACAACAGTAAAGCATATTCCAGAATTTAGAAGATTATTGACTTCTTTATCTATTTGTTAGGTAGCATATCTTACTCAAAACTGGTGTATGTGGCTTCCATTGTGCAAAAGATTATGCATTTCTTTGTTGCCCATTACTATCTTATTTTAAATGATTTTTATTTTTTAAATTTCAAATGCATGTTCTCTTTTCTGGAAAATGGAATGACTGTCTTCAGGGTTGGAAAGTCATAGCAGCAGATGTGTATAATTTGTTTCTATCATCAGGGGGCTCACTTGTGCTGAGCTTTTTTTTTATGATTAAATCCATAAACACAGACACCTGGGCTGCAAGATTTAAGTTGGTTCCTATGATTACTAATGGCATTTTTTTCCTGCTGCACTTGGTTATAGAAACAAATGTGTCATAATCCTGCAGTCCCAGGGGCTGGACTGCTTTCCTGGATTCTGCTTTTTGTGAAGCAAAGTTAAAATGTAATTCAGTAACTTTAGCTGTGTCTCAGTTGTGGCAAAGATATAAATTCAAGTTTCAACTGTTGCAGCTTAAGAGCCTTTTTTTTTTTTAAACAACAATGGGCCATGTACAAGATTCCAGATTGAAAAATTAATCATTCAATCTTCAAAGAAGATAATTTTCCTCATTCTCACAGTAGCAAGAAGTGAAATATGAAAGGGCGGAAATGAAAATACCATCTTCTCTTTTGAAGTATGTGCTAGCATCCTCATAGGGCCTTTCTAGACTCCCTGGCCACTACAGATGTGCTCTTGCACATTTCTAATGGAGGAGGAATGCAGCTACTTAAACCATTTTGCAAAGTCATAATCCATACTGAAGCTGACGACCAATTCGGTGTCTTAAAACTTCATCATCAAGGCATTTTCCACTAAAAATGTATCCACAATTCACTGGATTTTTTAAGCATCAAAATATGTTATATTATTTAAGAACTGTAAGTGGTTTAAAATGTTATTTCCTTCTCTTCAGCCATATGGTATACACATTAAAATAAACAGGAAATTTCCATTTTTGGTGTTTTATCCATTAAAGTAAAAAACTGTTTCTACAGTTAAAAAGCATCTGCAATATTAAGAAAACAAGTGAGGAGACAATACTGAATATATATTTATTTACAATATTTCTTTTTCAATTTCAAAACAGAGCGCACTCTGTTTTGTCACTTCTTGTACTTGTAGATAGGGCTAGTAAGCTTCTGCTTAGGTGAAGGATAATACTGACTGCCACTGTCACTTTCATCTCCCTCTAAATCTCAAAATCCATCACTAGGTAAAGGAAATCCTCCTCTAATAATGATGTCCGTCCTTGGGAATAATTCAGAGAACGGCACTGGGGGCTGGCTCTTTGTGAAATCAATCAATAACGGATTTATTTATGAAATGTTGATTATATTTAGCTTTCCATGGTGATTCTGCTTATGTAGTAAGGAAATGTGGCTGATTTAAAGAACTGAAATCTCTATTAGAAGCAACAGATTACATCCCCAAGGTAAGCACGCACGCTGCTTGTTGAAACTGCTTATTGCAGAACTGCTAAGGACTCTTGGCATGTTAGAAAAGACAGATCATGCTGTAGCATGCTGCAGATGTCAATGTTATTGAAGATTTTTTTGCTGCTTTTTGTGAAGAAAAAATTTGACCTTTATATGATGCCAAAATCTGTTCCAGGGTATCCTTATTTAAAGCATGTTCTCTATGAAAACAATGATTAGAGATGTGAATGTGGTAAGAAAGGGAGAAATACAAAAAGAGCAGAAGTGACAGAAGCTGATCTTCCACTCATCACAATCCTGTAAAAGGATAATACTGCCTTCATTTTCTTGCAGCCCTAAAGGTTTTGATGTATAGTAATTAATATAATTAGTTTTCAGGTCATAATGCTTGAAAATTTGGTTGTTTATCAAAGTAGTTACATTTAAAAAATTCAAAGTAGTAAAAGAAAACTATTTGGGATGATACAGTAAAAACCATATGGTAGAAATCGAAAATATGTCTAAAGAAAGCATCTATTACGTTTTGAATTTGCTTCCTAAATATGATAATGTGACAATGTGTATCCCAATATTAAAAAGATGAATCAAATTGTGAAAATTTATTAGTTTGAGAGAAAATATGTGTGACTACAGATGATGATAGTGATAGAATTTAGTAAAAAAAATTGAAACGCTTGAAAATAAATTAAGACGAGTTCGGACTCCCTGAGTTTAATGTGATATTTTCCACTGTATGGGCAAATGCTGTAAGAAGGTAACAACAGTCCCCAAACTAGATTTAATTACTATGTCTGTCCAACTTGCACTGGGCACATGCTGCATTAGCAGTTCTGTGTCTTATACTTGGGAACTTAAACTCCCCACAGTTTGTTTTTAGACTAGTGGAATGTGCTACATATCCTGACTCATTGACAAGGAAGATAACCTGGTGCAGCACTTACCTAAGCTTGACATTCAAATTTGGTATTTTGAGACTACAGGGTAGTTAATACTTCAAACCCTATGCCACTTAATGTTTTCAGTGCCTCAGTAACATGAAATGTTCAGTCCTGCCTCAAATGGCATCTCCTCTTTCCCAGCAAATCCTATGCATGGCTGCCAGGGCTGCTTCCCCAGAACCCAGAGTATCCCGTAGTGCCTCTACTTACAACAAACACCAACACAGCCACAGGATTTTGTTTATTTGAAAAAATGCACAGAAAATCCAATTAACCTGAAGAACATGGGAAAGTAGAGGGTATAGATTTTTTTCCCCAGCCTTCAGGCTACATACTTTGGATTGGCGTGATTTTGGACATATTCTGTTTTATCATACTTACCATCTTTAAACTCTAGTACAAGTGCAAATCAGTATGTCTGGAGAACACAAAGTCAACCTTTTTGTTTTGTTTTGGGGGTTTTTTTGTTCTTGAAATTAAAGAAGATTCAAAGAACAAAAGTAAACATGAAAAGTACATGCCTATGTAGAAATGCTGGTAACTGTGAGTACTAAAAGGAACTGACTGGTTTAGAGCCCGCTCTGTCAGAGAAATTATTTCCCTTGAGACTATTGTATTTGCATTTTTCTGGTGCTGAGTTGGACACAGCTTTATTTTGCATCATTATTTGTGTGGCCCTGTGAAGGGTGTAAGTTTAATCAGGATGGAATTTTGTGTGCCCGCATTAGTAGAGCTTTCAGAGCACTTGTAAGCAGATATAAAGCTACTTAATTGAACCTGGTGTAATTTCAATCCTCTCATTTTCAAACAGTAAGTCAGTGGAAACCCTGGTACAGTTTTTAGTCTCCCGATGAATCTAACCTGAAGTTTACCATGTCTTAGATATTTAGAATATTTTTATGTCTATCTATCTTACACCTGATCCTTGCTGGTAAGCATTTAAAGACCGACCAGTAAATTTGGACTATATTTAGGACTATTCATGGAATAGCACATCATAATCCTCAAATTTTATCTTTCTATTTTGTAGAGTGTTATATTTCAGTTGGTCAGAGCATTGTGCTAATAACACCAAGGTTGTGGGTTTGATCCTGTATGGGCCATTCACTTAAGAGTTGGACTCAATGGTGCTTGTGAATCTTCCCAATCAGAAGATTCTGTTATTCTGTGATACTGCTTTATTATTATTTGCACCATGTGTCATTCATGTCTGATGAGTGCTGGAAACATGGATTTCCCTTCCATTTCCTGTAGAGATGTATTTTTAGTTTCGTTGACAAATAAGAGAAGTCAAGTACATCTGGCAGTAAGTCAGCTGTATCATTCTGCTTCTCCTTTGTGGTGTGCCAGAATACACTGCTTTAAGACTGATCCCTATGGCATTTGACTTCAGTTATCAGTGGTGCAGACAATCATTTGTCAGTTTGTGGCTTACGCAGATCTCTATACTCTGATTTCACACATACAGGGATATTGTTACTATCAATACCTGGTTTATGATCCTCTCTAAATGGCCCTGGCAAGAGCAAATCACACTGGTAGAACTCATGGCCAAAGAGCTGGCAGTCTCACTGATGCCAAAATATAACTGACAGCATTGTAGGAATAAGTGGTGGAAAAGGAGAGCAGAAGTTAATCACACCAGTGCTAGAAAATTATGCAATAGAATGCATTGCATTAGCTATAAAACATTTTCACTTTTTTTTTTTTTTCCCTTGAGATGAACAGACCAGACAAAAAGAGCCACTAATATTTCTATTTAGGTATTTATATACCACCTGCTATATGAATAAGGAAACTACTTCATTAGTCTTACCCTCTTATTTACAGAACCCACTCTTTGGTCTCAACAGAGTTATATTGAGATTTCTTTGGACCTACAACCAGGGGATACTTTTTAGTCTGGCTTTCAGGATGTTATCTCTGCACAAATCTGTTTATCCATCTTGGTACAGTGCTTCAGGCCTTTAGTTCAAAACCCAAAGAAACAGTGGTAGATGTTTCAAACACCATTGTTTAAATATTTTCAAAGTAGGTATCAAAACTCAGGAAAAAGACCTAAATTAATGTTTCCCTAAAGATGTGTACAACATCCTCTTTAGCAGCAGTTGCCAGGTCATTTTCTTGTCTAGTGGGAATGTCATGGGAGACAGGAAACTGCAAATATTCTTGTTGGTCTCCAGTAAAGCAATGATGTAAAGGATCCATTTTTAGGGGGGAAAAGTGCTATTTATTCTTGTGGTGAAATGAGTTGATTCTTTTTTTATTCAGTCTTCTTCAATTACCCAAGTTAAAACAAACCTGACCATGAAGGTAGGAGTGATTGAGACCCATCACTCCCACACAACTGTTCCCAGTGTGGTAGTGCACGACACCAGTAAGGACCTTGGACCGACGCACAAAGGGGAAAACAGGTATGTCAAATACATTTTGTGTCGATTTGGGTTTTTTTAGTTTGATGATTTATATAGGATTATCTAAGTACATATATTTGCTATCATATGATTTTCTTCACTCTTAATAATAAACTAAGTTTTTAAAATTATAGTATATTGCTTATTGTAAATATTTAGGAGATATATTTTTTTTTTAAATTTCAGCAGATATCATATAACTCTGTTGTTTTGTTGTTCCCCAGGCAACAATATCTACCTGGAGTATTTGCATGCTACAATATTAACAATAATAGTAATAAAGATGAGTAAGTATCTCTGCCATTTGATAGAGTACTGCAATTTTGATTTTAAAAGCAGAAATAAATATTTATAATAAATATCTAATAGTTTCAGTAGAAACAGTTTTGTCATTCAGGTAAACCTAAAAGAGACTGCACAAACATCTCAACCTCATGCAAATCAGTTATGATGATGATCATCCATATTACCAAAGTTACTGATATTGTATCTATTAATTTAAAATGAAAGTAGTTCTAAGTGAATATAATAGGCAATAAGAAAAACACTTTTTTTGAAGGCCAAACACCTAAGTATAATGTTATCTTTACTGAATTCAGATGCTTCTAATTAATAGATGTTGGAGAAATGGGATGTGCATCTCATGAGCCTATCATATTTTTCTTTTTCTTAGAGAGGAGAAGAAAAGGAAAAAAGAAAAAAAGAGGTAAGATGAAGAGTAATAATACTACTATTTCTAAGATATTTAGTTTTTTCCTAAATGTTTTAACTTGGTCTTTAACAATGGAAAATGTTAATCTATTTCTTAGCAAGCCAGAAAAAAAAAAGGATGGAGAAACACAAAAGAACAAAGATAAAAAGGAGAAAAATAAGAGTAAAGATAAGTTGAAGAAGAAAGAAAATATAGAAGCGTAAGTGTTTTTTATTTAGGTCCAGTTATGCTATATAATAAAATTGTTTTTGATGTAAGAACAAATTCATTCTCAGATGTCCTGTAAGGTTGTTTATACCTTTGTGACTGAGTGTAAAGACTGCTGTTGTTCTCCCTAGAATAGAATTGTTTTGACTTAACTTCATGTGTAGACAAGAGAAATAGGCATGCATGGAGGTGATCTGAAAACATTAATCAAGGTATATCTCCTTTGGATTCTGATTATCTAATATTTCTTGAATAACACACTGCAGCAAATGATGTGCTGGTATAAAGCAGTCTCTTCCACACACAAAGGCACCTACCAGCAAGTAAACTCTTCTATGCTCTAAAAGTTGTTGCTTTATAATCTGCTTGCTAAATTCATAATTTTCTGGCCAAGGAAGAGAAACTTAAAACAGTGCAGTAGAAACCTGTGCTGTATGATTTCTTATTCTTTGGTTTCTTTATGTAAACTATGCCAATGTTTTGTCTTCCTCAGGGCTAGACTTTTCCCTGTGAGAAGGGCATGGTTCATCTCATAATTTATATTTATCCAAAAACTAGTAGTCATATAATCTTTTTTTTTTTAAATTATAAAATAAATTATAAGACAAGAGAGTTATTTGGGTAGGAAAAAAAATAAAAAATCACATGTGCCACTAGAAAGTGAGACTGCTAAGCTAACTTTGCTCAGCAAAATTTAGATTCTAAATTTTGTGTCACATCAAGTCACACCAGCTTCATATCATCCATGCATTTGAGCAAGGAAGTTTAACTTTGATAAAGACCATTTATTTCACAATAATAATTTCTGGAATGCTTAATTCCTCAAAAATGATATGTGTATTTCAAGTCTCTCATTAAGTATCTTTTTCCCCCTGCTTACCAATTAGGAAGAAGAAAGATATTTTCACCATTGACCCAGCAGGAAATATTTATTACAACTGGTTGTTTTGCATCACAATGCCTGTCATGTACAACTGGACCATGATTATTGCTAGGTGATGTACTCCTTTAATAACTAAATAGAACTTCTGGAAAATAATATCCTTGATTAGATAAAAAAATATTCTATTCGTCACTGATTCATGCAAGTATTTAATTTCTGTTTTATGGTAATTTACTTTTGTTTTTTCATATTCAGAGCCTGTTTTGATGAGCTTCAGCATGATTACTTAATGGCATGGTTTATTATTGATTATGTTTCTGATGCCATTTATGTTGCTGATATGTTTGTACGGACAAGGACAGGTAAATATACTCAATGATTCCTTTTTTCATATTTATGCCAGGTTTTGGGGTTTTTTAAATCAAAACACTACTACTTGTCTTAGCTGAATAGCCTTGATGAGGTGCAATAGTGAAAAAAGACACTGAGATAGATTTCTAAAAGACTGCAGCCTTACTGTAAAAGCAGGAGAAATTCTGATGAAATTCTGATGTATTACTCAAAGGACACATAAAGTTTTGAGATATGCAGCTACAAGCTGTTCTGCTTGCAGCTGACTCACCAAGACAAGAAATGTGGTGCAGCCAAGAGAGTATCAGGCGTTCTGAAAAACCACCACTTAAATCTGATTTTTTGGAGAGTTAATGAGAGATTCAAATATTTGCTTGATTTTCAAGACAACTGAGCAATCCATCCATTAACTTCAGCTGCAACTATTTATTTTAAAATTTTGTCCTATGGAGCTATTAAGTAGATACATTCAATATGGAACTGAAATTCCTGTGTTCAAATTCTTTTCCTCAATAATCGCCCTTCTTATAGCTTGTGGAGATTTCTTTGGAGGGGAAAGGGTTTTTTTTTTTTTTCATCTGTTCACCACAGTGGAAAAGTGGAGAAAAATTTTCAGGTCTAGAATTGTTTATCTTTCATAGATCAAACTGAACCATACAGCATTAAGCTGACTATTTGGAAACAAGAAGTTAAATATTAAAAAGTAAGAGAAGTTATGTTCCATATGGAATTTGCACCCCAAATATTTTTCAAAGTTGATTTGGACTGACATTAAACAGAACACATTTGAACCTGTAGCATTTTTTATTATTTACAATTTTACTTTAGGTTATCTGGAGCAAGGTCTTCTGGTGAAAGAAGAACAAAAACTACGAGAGAAATACAAGAAATCTTTTCAATTCAAACTAGATTTTCTGTCAATCATACCAACTGATCTCTTATACTTTAAGTTAGGATTGAATTATCCAGAATTAAGAATAAACAGACTACTCAGAGTAGCTCGGATGTTTGAATTCTTCCAGAGAACAGAAACAAGAACAAACTACCCAAATATCTTCAGGATCTCTAACCTAGTCATGTACATTGTGATTATTATTCACTGGAACGCCTGTGTGTACTACTCGATCTCAAAAGCCATTGGATTTGGGGCTGACACATGGGTCTACCCCAACACCTCAGATCCTGAATTTGCCCGCCTGACTAGAAAATATGTGTACAGTCTCTACTGGTCAACACTGACCCTGACTACTATCGGTGAAACCCCCCCTCCTGTAAGAGATTCTGAGTATTTCTTTGTGGTTGTTGACTTCTTAGTTGGAGTACTGATCTTTGCTACCATTGTTGGTAACGTGGGCTCAATGATCTCCAACATGAATGCTGCCAGGGCGGAGTTTCAAGCAAGGATTGATGCTATCAAGCAGTATATGCACTTTCGGAATGTGAGTAAGGACATGGAAAAAAGAGTTATAAAGTGGTTTGACTACCTGTGGACAAACAAAAAGGCTGTGGATGAAAGAGAAGTCTTGAAGTATTTGCCAGATAAACTAAGAGCAGAGATTGCAATCAATGTTCACCTGGAAACACTAAAAAAAGTTCGGATTTTTGCAGACTGTGAAGCTGGTCTGCTGGTTGAACTGGTTTTGAAACTCCAGCCCCAAGTATACAGTCCTGGAGATTATATTTGCAGAAAAGGAGATATTGGACGAGAGATGTACATTATCAAAGAAGGCAAGCTGGCAGTTGTTGCTGATGATGGAATTACTCAATTTGTGGTCCTAAGTGATGGCAGCTACTTCGGAGAAATCAGCATTCTTAATATCAAGGGTAGCAAAGCTGGCAATCGAAGAACAGCCAATATTAAAAGTATTGGATACTCAGACTTGTTTTGTCTGTCTAAAGATGATCTCATGGAGGCTTTAACAGAGTATCCAGATGCAAAGGCTATGCTGGAAGAAAAAGGCAAGCAAATCCTAATGAAAGATGGGTTGCTGGACATTGAAATTGCAAATTTAGGAAGTGATCCTAAAGATCTTGAAGAGAAGGTCGCCTACATGGAACGTGCTATGGACCGGTTACAAACAAAGTTTGCCAGGTTGTTGGCTGAGTATGAAGGTGCACAACAGAAAGTGAAAAAAAGACTTACACAAATAGAGAAAATATTGAAGCCAGTTATAGAGGAAGAACTTGCAGACTTAGAAGAAGTAGATCCATCCACAGATAAACCTGGATTGTCAAAAGCAGAATAAAAACAATGGAAGTTGCCAATGAGACTGAACGTCAAATCCTGACTGGGGCCGAATACATTAATTTCTAATCTTTGTAGTACCTGACTATTAATTACGAAAAAATTATTTGTTGAGACAATGTCACTAATCTCCTACAAGCAACACATATTAGGCAGTTTTGGGGCAGAAAAAGAAGAATCAAGAATGAGAATGGAAGATAACACTTTGCTCTTGCACAAACAGGTAGTATTATCTGCTAATGTATTTTGTACTCTCTGTAACGCTGCTCTATGGCAGATGCACGTATACTGTCATATACTGGCAAATATTGGAAGTTTTGCTGGTTGTTTTAAAGTAATTTCTCTGTGTCTGCTTATGGAAAGAAGGAAAGGTTTGGTAACAGTTATATTATTTGAAGTCATTAACCATTATATTAAATTTGTGTATAAATGAGAACATTTTAACATGATTGATTAACATGAAATTAATTAAATATGGGACATTATAAAGAAGAATTAGGTATATTCACAATGTAGATGAGAGTATTGAAGGCTGTAAGATTTGGAAAATTCTATTACTTCATTGTGTCCACCTTGCCTGATTTCTTGAAATATAAGTGGGCAGTTTGAAATAGACCTCATAACCTAGTGTTCTTTTCATAAAAATAACAAATAATATATGAATATACAAATGACATACAAATAAAAATATACATTAAAGATTGTTCTGTTTAATGTAATCATGTGGCTGCAGAACATAGACTATCAAGTTTTGAAGATTCTAATTAAAAATGTTTATGTCCCTAATGTAACACTTGTTTATGCTGGCAGAGTGCAAGGCAAAGACACGACAGCAACAGGCTAAATTTTTCCTTCAGCATCTTCTGTAGATGCTGTTGGGGGAAGAATATGACTAAAGAGGCTTGTTTTTTTCCCACTGATAGCAGATTTCTTTCTTCATAACTACTTCTGAGATAATAATATCTATAGATTCATATGTTAGATCCACTTTCAACTGCTTTAAGATGCATTATCTCCTTGGGTTTTCCCCCAGTTTGGGTCTTTTTTTCATTGGCAAAAAAGGGTTTGCTAAGTTATGGTCTCAGCTAAGTATTTGCAGCTGGCTATTTTCAGTAGAATTTGATCATAGGCATGTAACATTGGATAAGTTTGATGAAAGAGAGTGAAGAAAGGGACTGTAAAGAGAAAATGGATAATTCTCTATTTAGGGAAACTTGATTATTCTGAGCAACTAGAGTGCCAATCTTAAAAAATACGTCTGTACATGTTATTGTTAATAATATCTCTACACTTGCATTCTCTCCTTAATGAGATGGAGATAATATAAATTGGGTATTTTATAAAGTGCATTCCTTTCTGGCTGTTCTATTTTTTTGTAATGGTGATGCTTTCCAGGATGCCAGAGATCTAGAAATAACTCCTGATTTACTGTAAGGATGAAATTTTATTAAGTACTTAGTGCATAGAATATATACAAACAACAAGGGTAAATATAAATACAAAATGGCTGTTCATGCCCTGTTGATCCTGTGCTTTGAATGATAAATGGCTTAATTAGCTGATAAGGGAAAGGATATGATGTCTTGTCAGTAAAGATCCTGTACACAGGAACAAGGATTATTCTGGTATTTACTTGTACTGTGAGTGTTGGACTTTGCAATCAGCATTCTTCCAGCTCAGATCTTGAATATAATTTGCAATCTATATGCCAGCAGCAACCTATCCTATATGGCTACTAGGTACTTAGGAAGCACTTCTCTTCTTTGTTGAAGTGCTTCAGACATTTTATTAGATAAATGTGTGATATGAAGTCTTAATTTAAAAAAAAAGGCAAATATCTACTGTTAACAATGTTTTTTCGGTATTGATCCTTCAGTCTAAGACATGAATTGTATTCAATAGTTGCCTCTTTCTTGAGAATAAAAACTCTTTTAATTAAATCACTTCAAAATAAAACAGAAAAACAGAATTGATCTCCAGTGGTTTACTTGGTATTTTCAGACTACTTATGGTTGGAAATCTTCTATAACAACTTCTATGAGAAGGCATTTGCTGAAAAAAGGCTAAATGCAAAGTTTCCTCCAGGCACACCGCATAATATAAGTGCTATAAAGAAATGTCAATAAAATTAAAATTATTTGAACCTGCCTTTATTTGTCAGAACTTGGGAGGCACACAGGTTCCTCAATATATGTTTCTGCGCACTAAAACCTTCTGCATGTACTTCAGTGAAGTTTCTAAACAGGCTTTGTGGCCCGTTTTAACTGTCATACTCCAGGAGCTATGAAGTTAAAGGAGTTACAGAAGCTATGAAGAAAATGTCTGCAAGAGCCGCATGCCTTAGGAGCGCCTGCCAGAAATTTACTCCGGAGACAAGGAGGCTCGGGGGGGGCAGGGGGGACTTTATGGCTCGATACAACCACCTGAAGGGAGGCGGGAGTGATGGAGCCCGGTGTCTTCTCCTGAGGAACAAGAGACAGGGAGCTAGGAAATGGTCCCTAGTGGCGCCAGGAGAGGTTAGATTAGTTTAGATTAGATTAGTAACTAGGTTTCCTAGTTACTAGGAAAAATTTCAACGCGAACGGTTGTCAAGCACTGGAACAGGCTGCCCAGGGAAGTGGTGGAGTCATCATCCTTTGAGGTATTTAAAACCCGTAGAGATGTGGCACTTGGGGACATGGTTCAGTGGTGGATGTGGTAGCGCTGGGTTAATGATGGACTGGGTGATCTCACACCCTTGCCAAGCTGGAACACCCTGCGACCCACGGACAGAACCGCAGCCCCGGCCCGGAGCCCGGCCGGCTGAGGCGGTGCCCGGCGCCGGCCCGCCCGCCGCGCGGGGAGCGCCGGGAGCTGTAGTCGCTCTGCCGTGGGAGCACCGGCGGCACCGCCGCCTCCACCGCCGGGCGGAGCGGCCGGGCCGGGCTGGGCCGGGCGGAGCGCTCCTCGGGCGGCTGTGCCGGCGGGGGGCAGGCGCCAGGCGCCAGGGTCTGGCCCCACCGTCGTTCTTCGCTCTCTGGCGACGGACAAATGGAGGCTCAGTGGCGTCAGGGCGGCCGGGGCCGCGGCCGGGCCAGGCCCGGAGACGAGCTCGCCGCCCGCTCTGGGGCGGCCGCCCGGC